>JAKSZP010000089.1:0-217941 GCA_022478985.1 Massospora cicadina | reverse complement strand
TTCTGCTAACAGGGGTGGAAACTACTGGGATTTTTTCTGCGAGATTCTTGGTTGTTAAGACCATTTCGTTGGGGGTAAAAGAGAGTTGTATCTTCTCTTGTAGTTGGCGAACATAGGGCCATAAAATCCCTGTATATTGCTGCTGAAAGGTCATGAGAACCAGGTTGTAGAGCCAAAAATTTGAACTTGTCGAGTCCAATTGGTGATAGAAGGAAACATGGTAACCAAGAGAATTGGTATGGCCCACCCAGAGTGCGGGGCGGTGGACCACCAGGCAAACACCATATGGAATGTGGTTGAAAGGAGGGAGATAAAAATTTGGGTTTTTTTTAACAAAATTTTTATTTGGGAAATAAAGTAAGAAAAATTGACCAACAATCTTCTCAGTGCCTTACAACTGATTAAATAGTGGTCAATTGGTGAAAATGTGGTTGGAATCCACAAATTCAGCCTAACCGGCGACTTGGATGGTAGAGGGGGGGTTTATTCTTTGGGAACCGTCATCACAAAATTCGGTGGCAGGCTAAGTCTCTGTCAGTTTGACCTCAAACATCTGGACCAGGGGTCAATTCTGTTTCTGACGGTTAGCACGATGGCGTTTGGCCTGATGAGTGACGGGAATCCCCCAAGGCCATTCAATATAGGGATGGGACCATTTGGTTGGGAACAGGTTTGGGACGGCCAACCTGCCCACGCTCAGTTGATTAACCATTTGTTTGGTCAATAGAGGCCCATCAGGCGCAACGCCTGAATTACTATTAGAGGGTTTTGAACTCTCAGCAATGGCGCCCAATATTTGTTCTGCTGATTTTGGGGTCAAATTGGAACCATCAGGCAATCTGGCCGATGTTTCATTCTTCATGCTTTTACTACCAATTGAATTTTGGCCATCAGCCTGATTGCTGCCCAAATTAGATCTGACTGATTTCAGTTTGATAATCTTGGCACAGATTTCACTGATTCCCCGCAACAGTTCTGCTGAGGTGAGTGAGGAAATTGGGGGTGGGATCCAAAGTGGATGGGCTGTCACCCATTGCTTGTCAACTACATGGGCGAGATCGCCTTGGGTGATGAGGGGTACTTCCATCCTCTTCGGTGTTTTCTTACTTGGGAACGGAAAGATAGCTCGATTTAGAGCCAAAGGACACTCCCTGAGACTTACACATACACTTTCTTGATAGATCATGCCTTCTTAAACTGGTTTCACCAGATGCATGACCTCAATGGCTGTATAGCCTGGTGGGCCATTAGGGTTACAAACCTATGATTTCTCAATTATTCATGAACTGGGAGCAATACACAAAAATGCTGGTGATCTTTTTCAATTGCCAGTCTTATTGCTTTTCCACTGAGGAACATTTATATGATCTCCTTTGTTCCGACTTGTGCCACTAAAAACTCCACAAAACCAGAGTGAGCTCAAATGGAGAGAGATCAGTACTCAAATAACTAATGGCATGCTATTATAAATAAATAAAGAATAGTTACTGCCTTTTGTTCGCCCCTCCAACTGGACCAAGGTTATTATGGAGGGTCACACTACCACATGGAATAAGGCGGTGAAAAACACGCCAATGTTTGAATTTGCAAAACTTCTAGGATTAGACGTTTAACCAGATTCAAGATATTTGAATGCCTGTATTACTTGTCGCCAGCATAAACCCAATCCAAAATTTCAGCATCAATTATTTGCTCCCTAAGCCCATTCCACATGGTAAGAATTAACGTTATAGGTCTTTTGACCAGAGGATTCAATAGTCATTAATTTATTTTAATGGCCGTGGCCCCTACCAAATGTATTGAAGCTTCATCCATCTCTAAGGCCACAGCTCAAGCAACACCTTATTCCTTTTTGCCAACTCTTCACATAACATAGTAGATTGAGTGTGCTCTTATCCAATAATGGCCTAAACTTCACATATGATGTGATCTGAGAATTAAATTCCCTTATTCAACCCTCAACAAAATACTTTAGAGCCCTATAACCCTTCCACAAATGGAGCTGTATATAGAGCCAATAATACTTTTTTTTCTCCATTATTATAAAGATGACTTCTGCCAATTTGTCATGATGAAACCATTGACTAGCAAGTGCTCTAATTGCCATTGGTCAGCTACCACCTGGTAATAAAGATTTCCAAAATTTAAAGCGTTTTATCTTAGAGAACCATTCTTACCAACAAGTCTAAAGCCCATGATAATGTCAAAAAACTCTTAAAACTTCTGAGATTACTATATAAGCTTTTACTGGTGAGACAATTTTGATTGCGTTCTGTAATGAATTCGTTAGTGCGTACCACAACCAATGTGACTGAACAAAGTTTTTCAATGAAGCTTCTTGCCAATATATCAAATAGGAAACTTAGTAATGTTATAAAATCATTGACTCAAGTGAAGAACTAACAAAATCGTTAGCTCTTGGTCTGGCCCAATAAAGTTCTTCATAAACATATGTTGTAATATTCTATTGACAGTGTTGAAAAGGGTATGGTCATCAACTAGGTATATTGGCGATTTTTTAAAGCTTTTTACCCCTCCAACAGGATCTCAGGTGGCTTTGTCAGAACTCTAACCATAAATGGAGACAAATTGGAAAATTTTAAAGTCAAATCTCGCCCACCTACAGCTACTTTGATTTCTGATACTGAGTCAATGGAGGCACCAACCCCTAAACAAGAAGACAAAAAGAGGAAAGTTTGGAATCACCTAAAACCAAGGTATAAATGAACCATCTTACCAGTTTCAGAAGACAACACTAACACAAAAGAAGCTCTAACCATATGCCACTTCCAGAATCTGAATGAGTCCCAATATTTAGTCCAAAAAGGGAACATCCTTTTTTCAGCAAACCCCAGTACCCTCTAATACACATAGCTTAAAATATATTATGTATTGTTGTTTGATTATATAATTTATCAGATAAATTTCTATTTCTAGAATTTACTGAGGTTATTGAGCAAGTCTTGGTTATCCTGATAGTTCTGGCACTTTGCTGTGTTTTTGATAAAAATTAATTACTTCCAACTCAGAGCAGCCTAAATCATGTTCATTCATTTAGCCCTTCTATCTACAGTGCTGACAGCCCAGTTGGATGTTGCTTATTTCTATAAGCTTGAGACTACCTGAGGTGCTCATTATAAGCCCTGAGCCTTGACAATTGAAGATCAGAAGTCAAAGCCTGAAAAAGACCCTATTGCACCTATTGCAATAATCTTTGACATATGGAGAATAAATGTCATAATTATAAATCTAATATGGGAGATTGGGGAAAGGCTTGTCAGGTTAGGGCCAGTTATCCTGTTGCTGATGATTCTTTAGTACCTGATGAACCTATACTTCAGTTGCTCATATAACTTACATTGATAACACCTCCAAAAATGATTTTGAAGGGGGTTAAAAGGATGTTGATTATAATATTTAAGGAGAACCAGCCAAAATTGAGATTTTTAATTGACTGACAGCCAAGAATCTAGAGGACTCCATAGTACCAGAAAGAACAAACCTCAGTCAAATTCTGGGATGTCTCAAAGTCATTGATATTAATAGTGATGTTGATAAATTCATTGCCTTACTGATTTGACCTAATTAACATGTTTACAGCCAACCTTCTATCAAGGAACAATACCCTGAGACAGCGCAAAAACTTAAAGCTATGTTTCAACTCAAAGAAGTTCTTGATATACCTCTCAGCTTTTGAAGAAATTAGTAAATAGAAGTGTCATCAAGGAAACTAAAGTTATGGCCATCATCAATAATAGCTCATTAACTAATGTTATATCTCTAACACTCACTAAGAAGATCATTTGGCACCTGGCTTGAAATGTTCTTAAGAGTAGAGAACAGCATGTTCAAACAACACTTCTGCTACTGGGGCTTATTTCTCTCTGCCCATGTGTTATAAAATTGGACAGTATTGTTAGGATCTGCTGTATTGTTTATACAGCTTGAACCCACTGAGCAACAGACAGATGATGTGGGGATCGTCAGTTCTTCAGACACACCTGAAAATATACTAAAAATAGGAGCAATTGTCCCAATAGACTCTTTTATTTATTATAAATACAGCACCCTTTTGCTGTTCCGCTCTCTTCCTTCCTAAAAACAACCTACTTATCTCAATCGCCAATCTCACTTATATACAACAGCTTCATATGATAACGCTCTCATAGCTTGGGCTATTCTACTCCACCAATTATCCTTGATTTCATCTTGTAATTCTCTAAATATCTATCGCCCTAATTATAGGCAATTTACTTTGTGTTCATCAAATGTTGACATCGCCTTATTGCCTTATCATCTTATTTAGAGGCCAACCAATAATAACCCATTATATCCCAATATCGCCTCAGCTCAAGGCACTTGAATAATCGTAACTGATATCTTGTTTGGCGTATTCTTCCCAATCCGCCCTAGCTGTCCCACGTTTATCATCCAGTCATATCAGAATCATGACATTACCCCCTCCTTGACTGGATGATAAGGCTCCTATTGTTTGTATGGTTGGAGGAACTTTGCATGCACTCAGTTAATGGTTCAACCACTTGTGAGGTCCTTGATGGTATACGCGTCGACCCTAGTTTTCTATATGACTTAAAATAGAATAATTAAACACTGGCCAGCTTGTGTCTCCGCCTGAACCCATGTTGGTCATGGAAGAGAACCAAAGCGCCTTTCTTGAACTGCACCAATCTGCTACGATGTACCTGATTGGTAGCCTGATTCCTGATCTTCTTGGCTAAGCTGAATGAATATGCTTTAGTTTACAATTGATCAGAGTTTTCGCAAGGTTAGTCAAATAGCGGTGGGGTTCCATTCCACTGGTGTCTTCTACACACATATATAGTAACAACGGAAGAGCCAGTTGTTGGCCATATAGTAGTTGGAAGTGACTCTCCCTGTGACGGAATGGTAACTAATTTTATAGGCAAACATGGCAGTGGAAAGGAGAGAGCTCCAATTGGAAGGTCATACTGTTACTAATTCTCTAGTATGTTCACCAGAGTCCCATTCACCTGTTTGACCATCCCATTGGATATGGAGTGGTATGGGGTCATCAGAACCCTGCAGATTCCCATAAGCTCATTTAGTTTAGGGAGGATGTGCGAGGTGAAGTTGGTTCTGTTATCAGTGAGAATAAAATGAGGGCAGCTGTCACTGAATAATGCATTCCATCACAAACTTAGCCACAGTAACAGCCCCAAGTCTAGTATCGCCCTTGCTTTGACCCACCAGGTCAAGTGGTCGATAGCCACAAGAATGTACTTATACCAGTTGGCTCCTGGTGGCAAGGGACCAACAACATCAAGGGAGACTGTGTGCCAAGCAAAAAGTAGTTTTACTATTCGGTATGAAGTCTTACAATGAAATGGCTTCTTCACTTGCATTGATGGCAACAGTAAACAGTCTCGAGCACATTGAAGCTCATACTTTCCCAATAGTACCAGGGGCGCAACAACTCCATTTTCTTTGCACCCCACCATATCTGACTGCCTTGTGTGCGCTTATAATGATTCCCAGTTGTGCTGAGGGTCGCGGAAAATTCACTGTAGAATCGCCCAGCCACTTATACAGTTCCACATTCCATTGGAAGGTATTCATTCATATCTCATTTAATGTTGGGATCACTTAGGGTGGTTCTTCGTCATATTAACAATGAGCATCTTATTGTACATCACGTCGCTGAGGTCTGCCATCATTGCAACAGTAGGCAATTGAGATAAACAATCAGTGTTCTGATGCTTTACTCCTGGCCAATGAAGGATCTCAAAGTCATAAGCCTGCAGCTTAAGAACCCATCGAGTCAAACAGCCTTTGGGTTCTTTGAGGTTCTGCAACCAGTGTAATGACGCATGATCTGTTATGACTTTAAACTTTACCCCATGCAGATAGACTCTGAATTGCTTATATGCTTAGATCACTGCTAGCACTCCCGCTTGGTCACAGTATAATTATGCTCATTGCAGTTCAGTATTAAACTATAGTATGCTACATGATGTTCCTCTCCCTCATCATCTTTCTGATAAAGTACCGCCTCAACAGCAGAAAGGGACGCATACATCTGAACAATAAACTCCCAATCAAACTTTTGGATAATGTAACACCAGTGCGCTTATCTCCTCTGTGAAAAGTGTATCGAAAGCAGATTGAAGACATTTCATCTATTTGAACACAGCATCCTTTTTAAACAACTTTAATAGTGGCCCCCCAATACAGCTAAAACTATTGATAAAGCGCCGGTAGTAATTGACATTCCCAAAAATACCTGTATGTCTCATTTATTATTGGGTTTAGTCATTTTGCTGATGGCCTCCACCTTATCTGGCTGTGGTTTCAGCCCTTTATATTCTGCCATGAACCCCAGGTATTCCAGCTAATCTTTGAAGAAGTTACATTTTCAAGGTCTAATTTTGATGTTAACCTCATCCAGCTGGCAGAATACTGCTTCTAAGCGATTGATATGCTACAAAAAGGTTTGAGAAAACGTTAATATTGTAAAGGTATACAAGGATGCATGAAATTTTTAGGTCACCAAGAATAGTATCTATGGCTCACTGAAACGTAGCCAGGGCGTTGCACAGCCCTTGAGGCATCTGCGTCGTTAAAAAGGCCTTTGGAGGTGATTATAGAACATCTTTCCTGTCCCACCGTGGGTAACTTAATTTTAAAGTAACCTGATATCAAGTCCATCACTGAAAATAATGGGATCCCCTTAACTGATCCAAAGCATCATCAATCCTTGGCAAAGGGTATGAGTCCTTTTTTGTAATACTGTTAAGCTCCAGTAGTCTGTTATTTTGCGGTTGGTACCATCCTTCTTTTTTACAATCAGAATGGGCAAAGCCCATGGGCTTTGGATGGTTCGAGCATCCCTTACTCAAGCATCTTGTCAAATTTCGTTAGTGACAACGTCTTCCACTTCTCTTGATTGATGGATTGGCTGGGACCTTATAGGGGGATGGGCTCCTGTGTCTACTCAATGGACTACCCCCAAGCACACCCTAATTCATGATTGTCAGCAGAAAAAATCTCCTTGTACTTCTGAAATAAAGCTATTGCTTGTCTTTTTGCTCTTCCAACAAATCTATTAAATTTCTCCGCAGTACCACTGTTAGTACGCCAGTTGGTGCCTCAACTGGTAAACCAAATTTGTACAACAACTTGAATCATGAACCTGAAGGACCTCATCTATTGGAAACAAATGTAAATACGCTACAATTTGGTATCAGCGGATTTGCATTGGTTCGCTCTGGAGGTTTTCTTACAAAACCTTAATATCTCCATGTCGCAGAAGTATAATCCCTGGAGCCACATGTGTCTCAAACCATATTTGATGATAAATCCCAATGACTTCCCCATATAGCCCAATAGGCACTTCCACCTCTAATCTTGGTGTTCACTAATACTTGATGTCCAGAAGAAATAGATATGGGCCTGAAGCTCGAAGAGGTATCCCTTGATATTCATATATCTTCTGAGGAAAGAGCCAAGTCTTGAGCTTTAGTCGGTGATAGCGTCCTGGCATCACCCCATCACTATAGGCAAAGTTGATATAGCTCATATTCACCATATCCTTTGTTACTCCACTAGTGGTGAAGTAAATAGGTATCTGCTGACCTGGAATGGCGAGGGTCTCCTCCATCATATTAATGACAGCCCCAAAACAGCGCAGGAAAGCGGTTCTGATTAACAGGTCATAGTTTTTGTTTGGCAGCACAATCGCTGGAGCTACAATGACAATTGACCCAAAACGCAGAGGTAGCGCACTGTAAACCCCTCAGAGATGGTGCTTTGTGCTCTTTTATTCTGTACACCATTTGATGGTCCACAAAAGGTTTTAACGTCAACTTCGCTATCAATTTAGTGAAAACTAAGTTGACTGGAGCACCAGTATCTATTATATATAAACCCTATTTTTTGCTACAAAAATATCACAGTACATACACTCAGAATAAATAAAATATTAACTGTTTAAATTGTGGACATTTATGGGATCTCTTTTTTGAGAAAACTCACTATCCCCTCACCAATTTGGGGGTGTTCTTTGTAAATGGCATCTACTGGAAGGGCGACGTTAACTCCTTTCTGAGTTGGTACATCTGAAGCAGAATCAAGCTTGTCTGAGGAAGCTTGATCAAGCATTTGACAGGCATATGGCTTCAGATGTTCTGGGGACTCTTCTTCCACCGCTGCCTTGGCTTGAGCTCGTGTCACTACAATCTCTCCTCCAACTGCCTGCTTATATAAAAATCCGTCATCATACTGAGGGACTTCTGCAGAATATACTACTATTGATTCAGGGACGCTTTGGGTTAATATTTCAGAGGTAGAGGGTCCCATTTCTACTCCGCTCCATCTTTTCCCTGATAGTATTGATCTTGGTGTACAAAGTTCACATGGAGGTTATGACAATATTTTGCTAATTGGCCAGGTAGGCCGCATTCATAGCAGTTAACCCCATAAGAGCCACGTGCTTGATTGTCATAAGAGGGTCCATATTGAAAAGTTTGGAGTAATTTGGCATACCCAGGCCCAGTTCAGTAAGATGATTATTGACATTTGGCATAGTTAGGTCCAGGTTGGTAGATGGGTTGCTGACAGTTTTCGTGACCAGCCCATCGATGCTGATCAAAATGTTGAATATAATTTGGCTGAGGATGAGGCGCAGAGATATAGAAAGGCTGATGATTGCTAAAAGGAGCTGGAGTCAGATGAGAGTATTCTCCTGAATAAGAGGGTGCAGTAGAGGCAGTAGTCTTCCATTCCATATTTGGCAGTGGGAAGTTAGGGGATATATGACACAAAAACTGTACAATCTTGAGTATAGGTACATCATCATCAAGAAGTGGTGAAATGACATTGTGAAGCTCTCAGTATGGCTTCACTGCAGTGGTCACGGCGATACACACGTCAACTTCTGCTAAGTATTCTGCCCCAATTAGCACATGGGTTTTCCTTGTGAATCAATTAGAAAACTCCATGAGAGTCTCATTTCAGTGGAACCCAATTGTTAAGAATTCTACTTTCCGCTGCAACATCTTTGAGGTACCCCCAAACAGGCGAAGCAAAGTATCTTTTACATCCCTATAGGTAACAGAGCTGCTTGGGAGGTAACAGGTGACTTGATCAGCACTTCTGACATCCAGGGCAGATATCAAAAGCTTAACATTCCACTTATCAACGGCTCCTTCCGCTGCAAATTCAAACCATTTGAAGAAACTAAGGATCTTCCAATTTTGATCAAACGGAAGTAGCTTTTCAATGTTCACCTCCTCATCTTGTTCACAGTTTTTGGCCCATACTGAGGAATGGGTCGAGATCTGAAAAATGTTTCCTGATGTGAGGCTGGACCAGCGGAAGTTGGGATGTCCACCGCTTCAGGGGTAGCGTGACATTCTGTCATGGACGGGACTGCCATTACTTGAGGGAAGTAGCTTTCTGACTCATATTTGTATCCAGTACTACCATCCTGGGTGTAATAGCTCCAACCAGCGTCATATTCTTCCTGGTATGATGCCCCCTCTTTATGGTCATTCTTGTCCCAGTGAGAAAAACAAGAAGTATTGGTCTAACTTCACTCTGCGCACTGCAGCCATTCAATAACAACATATAACCATATGTGAGTTCTTTGTATTGTTGTCCCAAGATTTGGATTTAGCTAAACGTGCTATCAAGATGGTGAATGACAGCATTTTATTCTTAAAGTTTATTTTGGTTTTTGAGCACCAAGTCTAAGGTAAGTTTGAGTTCCTCATACACAGCTGGTGTAGTGTTCCATGAAGATTCCACAGCAACACAGGCTGTGTAAGGCATGGCTGGTGACTGGAGTTTCAGAGTGCTTGGTGGTTGATCAATGGGCCCCCTTTAGTGAGCACCACTGTTATAAAATCATATGGTATCATTAGAATCTGCTATATTGTTTTTACAGGTCAAATTAGCTGAGCAACATAAAAACAATGTAGGGATCGTCAGTCCTTCAGACAAACCTGAAAATATACAAAAATAGGAGCAATTGCCCCAATCAACTCTTTTATTTATTATAAATACAGTGTTCTTTTGCTGTTCCGCTCTCTTCCTTCCTAAAAACAACCTACTTATCTCAATCGCCCATATCACTTCTATAAAGCAGCTTCTGATGATAACGCTTTCATAGCTTGGGCTCTTCTACTCCACCAATTTTCCTTGATTTCATCTTGTAATTCTCTAATTATCTATAGCCCTAATTGTAGGCAATTTACTTTGTATTTAACTAATGTTGACATCGCCTTATTGCCTTATCAACTTATTTAGAGGCCAACCAATAATAACCCATTATATCCCAATATTGACTCATCTCAAGGCAATTAAATAATCGTAACTGATATCATGTTTGGCGGATTCTTTCCAATCTGCCTTAGCTGTCCCATGATTAGCATCCAATCATATTGGAATCCCAACACCATGTGAACTGGAGAGTTTGTCTTATTTGTACCTGCTATGGATTTATACAATAACAAATATAAAGTGCTTATTGGTACCCTTTTAAATTGAATATGATATACCAATATAATGGAAGGGTTTTCAGCCTCCAAAACTTTGAAGTTCCTTTGGCCTTGAAGAAGAAAACCAGTAAGAAAGAGTATTCTTGTCTGAATGAGGCCCTGCTTCTGACTTATCTTTACACCATAATACATCAGGAAAATATAAGAGTTGTATGATTACGTAATTCTTTATATGGAATTCCTTTCTATGTATATAGAAGAAATAAGAATTAATCCCTCTGAATAACAAGCATTTGATACTAAGATAACTCTAAAGATTTCAGCATTTCTTAATATGTAAATCAATTATTGATGATATAATCCCTCATGAACATTTAGTCCTAACTGACTTATTAGATCAAATCTACCAACAACCTTTCAACATTCTTCTTGGAAATCTTACTAACAATTATATCTGTCAGGATTTACCTTCATAGGTTTGAAGCCTAAAATCAGGCTTTAAACTCAATTATTTAATTAGTCAGTCTCACCATGTATTCATTTATATATATTTATCTAATGATGCTTTGATGTGTTATGGCCTAAAATTAATATTGATATTAACTTTAAATAACATCAAATGACTTATAACGCCGAAATGCAACATTAGACAAATTCAGGATATGTTGTTATTGAAGTGCACCACTAGATGATCCTCCAGGCAGATATTTCCTATTCTACTTTTTTCTTCACTGTAGAGAAATCCTTATTATAGCTTATCGATCCTTATCCAAACTAAGCCTTAACTCAATTATACTTTTATCTGTTGCCTACTTCCCTTTATCATAAAAATATCTAGTATAGTGAATCATAATCTGTTTCTAGGTATGCGTTGATCACTAGGATTGATATCTGCGCTATGAGCATAACTCCCAAACTATAAATACTCATTTATTTACTAAATATAGTATGCTTGATTTAATCTATCTTTCATTGTCTTTAAAGCCAAAGTGCACCAATTTATTCCATAGGAGTGTAAAATTCCCTCTAAGGTATCCAAAGATCTAATATCCCTAGTGACAAACTTCCACTAGGAAGCTGCAGGTGCTAGTTCAACTCATAATAGTCTAGCTTCAAATTATTATTGGCCAATAAATTATCAATTCCTAAAACTGGTGCTTTCTTCCAGGGGCCTCTGATGCTACCTGGTAAAGATATACCTTCAAGAAAAGTAAATCATCCCAGCGAAGATGATTGCACACTAAAGGGGCCACTCAAGTAATAAAAAATCTTGTTCTTCAATCTAAATTAATGTTCCCAGTTCTACTAAGACTTCTAGATGAAGTTATCTACCACTTTGCCTGCTCCAGTATGCTTTAAAATGCTTTCTCAAATCAAAAATACATTATTATCTGTATTTATACCTACCAGAATACTTTACAAGATAACAGTTAGAATTGACATTGAGCCAACAATGCAGCTGTTATATTATAAATGTGCAGATCCAAACCTGCCTCAATGTGTCAGATTTATAGGGCATTTGTTTACTATAGGACGCAAATCAAATGAGTAAAAGTATGCAGGATAAAGCTAACATTATTTTCAAAATTAAATAAGCCTAGTCAACCTAAATACCATGGTGCCATCCTTAGTCCCCTGCACTGGCACTCCGTGCAGTTTTGGTAATGAATTTGTTAACAAAATTATCTCGGTGCTTTCTCTCTTCCTTGGTGCTGATACTACACGCTATTTTAAAGAAAAGGTCAAAGCATGCACCCCTACTACCTTGGTGCCATCTCCTGACTCCTTTGCTTAAAACATATAGAAAAATTAGGGTTTGCTTCATCCAACAAATAAGTTGTTACCTAAGGCAAAGTAGAATTATTGAGTATTAAATTTATGACCGCACTAGAACCTCTCAATGGGCCAAAGGAAGTAGCCAACTCAGCTGACTTCTTGCCGCTTTAATTTCTGACACTGAGGCTCACAGGTTTCTTATTTGGCCAGCCAAACTAAATGATTCAGCACCAAATTTGTTTATTTTATCCAAGGCTACTTAAAACCCCAACAAATCACTCAGGTTAGCTGAGAAAAGTGGCCACAAGTTCAAATCTCTTTCATATGCTGCCTCATTATATTATAAACCTTTTATTTATTTTTTACTGATATTTAAGGATTTCCTGCTGAAATCAGAGAATTAAGTTGCCTGAAAAAGTAGTTCACAATTCAGATGATTTTAAAAAGTTGACCCATAATTACCATATTTTTTTACATTAAGCTGTGCTCCAAATCTGCTACACTTAATGTGGAGTTCAACCACCAAAACCAAACTACCTTCCATATACTTATTAATGATTTATTCTATGAAACCACAATTTTCTCTATAATGATCAATGCTGGTGATAGAATCAGTTAAAAACTGCCCAGCCACCTTTCTTGAATTAACATGAGGCCAAAATCAAAAAACCTCATGTTGAAATTTTTGCCTATATTCCCAGACTGCTAGATTACCAGGAATCACTAGGGTATAGTTCCCTAATGCGAGGTGAATTGGAAATCAGTTGACCCAGATTATGGAGAAACTATGTTTAGGGGATTTTGGGATATTCGCCTGGTCATATCTGTCAGGGATTGATCCAGACAGATACTTAAGATCTCATCTAGAAAAGTTGCCAACAAAATAGGGACATCTGATAGAGATTAACTATCAGGTACACCATTTATGATTGGCCGGGATTTTTCACCAAATGATTGGGAATGTAAGTAGTACGTTGTGAAGTGAGTGATGCTGTCTGCAACTAGCAATTCGATCAGTTGGTTCATGACATGCCTTAATGGGTAATAAGTCACATTACCTAAGCAGGTCGCTAACCAAATATGGTTGGTTCACTTGAGCAAGAGGAAAACGTTTGGGACACGTTTTCTGACTTTTACATTTAGGTCTCAAAGATGTCCAGTGACGGAATCCTAGCCTGGATGAGGAAGACTACCGCTGCTGATATGAGGATGGGTGATTTAATGGCAATGGCTGCCGTTTCATCAAAGAATTGTCAACCAAGAGTTAGATGACCAAATCCCCACTATAAAGTCCCTTGAATACACTTATAATAAAAAAGAATTTATCATCTAGTATATAGTTTTAAGTATTAAACTTTATAAGCTAACAATTGTTCTATTTTTTTAAAGATATTATTTCTGTGTGCGATAATTGGGAGACTCTTTTAAGGAAAAAAGCAAAGATATGAGTGGGGATCTAGAGAAGAAGGAGAAAAAATAGTGGATTGCTGCCAACTGTGTGTTGAACCAGAAATACTGTCACCAGGGAATCTCAGAGAAGAATGGGTTAGACAGAACAAAGGAACGAATCCCTATATCAAGACATCTCAAGTATTTAGAGTGAGAATTGTGGCCGAGTGTTGGGCCAAGTTCTAAGAATTCCACTCAAATATGGATAATAGTCAAATACAATTATCAATCAATAATATCAAAAACTATACAACGCGGACGGATTGCACAAGAACTGAATCTGTGCAGTAATAAGCTTATAGGGGTTATTGGCTGATAATAACCAGAAACAATAATTTTTTACAAATTGGTGCTCACTACAGGGGTGTAGTTGTGTAGAAGAACTTATAATGATGTATATATAAAGATGAGTATTTAGCAAGCTTTGCGGATTGGTTCTATCAGGAGTCACAAATCCTAGTTGGTGTGAAGGTACTGATCAATCTAATGCCAGAATTTCATTACAAGTGGCCCTTTGGCCAATTACTAATTGCACTCATGATGTCTTCCTTGTTTGTAGTGGAAATTTTACCTCTCAAATGTTAATAATTTGAAGATTTTGGGAGCAACATTTGATGCTCCAAACAGAAGTTTCAAATTAAATCAAGTGTGCAATTCAAAACTATGTAGGGGAACAAAGGTGCTAAAGAGGCGAACAACTGAACCATGCCAGGGAATAAGCCCAAAGGATTCAGATGGATGAATAAGAAAGGCTAGGTCTGCTTTTAATGCTGTGGGAAGAGACATTTTGCCAAGCACTGAAAGAAGCTGAAGGATCAAATTAACGTGTTCCAGGTGAAAGAGTTGGCTGCCACCAAGAAATCGGTAAAAGGGCCTGCAGCCTAGATGGGGAACATTCTAGAGCTGCGGAGAAGATGTTCAACCCATTATCATGCATGAGGAAATTGACGTCAGTGATCTGTTTGTGGATGAAGACGTAAAGGTTCAACTGTATCAAGTGGTCAATTTGGACGTAAATGCAGTGACCAGATCTGGTACAAAGGGAATTGACCTCAAGGTAATCAAGGAAGTTGCCTGGTCATACACCTGAAAACTGGCAGGCATGATTTGAGCCACTGATAATCCTGAAGAGTTGTCTGAAGTCCAAATGGACGAGGCCATTTTATCAATCCCCCTCAGCGCAGTAAAGAAATTGTTTCCTGATTTATTGGCGTAAATTATTCACACCCTCAATTCAGCTAATAACGCAGCTATACAATCAGTAAACACTATATTACAATACTCTGAGTGTATAAATATAGGCATAAAAGTGAATCGAGTACAAGCGAAGGCGATCATGGAATGTGGAGCACCCAACAACAGTTTCTCGACCAAGATGTTAAAGAGGATGAAGATCTCACCTGACTTGGAACACAAGAAGGAGTATGGGACAGCTGAGCCCTATACCATCATATCGTGTGTAGCGTATAACTCTTTGCCAATATGATTTGGGTCCTTGGTAGTATCTGCGCCAGCAATAGTTTTGGTCAACCAAAACTATGACATTCTGATCAGGATGAAAATTCTATGTAAGTACAGAGTTGAATGTAACTCCATGTATAATAAGTTGCCCATATTGGGTCAGACATTATCAATGGTATATCAGAAGGATGGAGAAGCTCCGCTGAATAGGAGAAACAACTTCATCAATATAATATACAATGACAGCATTGTCCTGATTCATTTTTAATTAGTGATTGGAAGCGACAAGAAATGTGGATAAAAATCATAGAGAACTGGGAAATTCCACTGAGGATCAAGAATGAGAAGACCATACTGCTAGGATTGCAGATGATAGTTAACATGGAGTTGACATTGGAGATAACTGAGCTGTTGTATGGGGAGGTTGGAAGACCCTGAAATAAGTCCAGAATAGAGCCTTGGGTGGCTCCTGGAATTATAATGTTAGACTATGGAGAAATTAGATTTCTACTAGCGAATTTAAGTAAAAAACTGATGAAGTTCAGGAATAATCAGATCATCGCATTTGTTCATCTAATCCAGTGGCTGAATTGAGGAGATTCCACAATTTTGGGACACTCAATGAGATGGGATTACCAGCCAGGTTAACTAAGAGTATCAACCTAATGGTTGATTGGGAGCAACTCACTGATCTGACGCAAGGCCAGCAAGAAGAGGTGCTCAAATTGTCTGAAAAGTATTAGGAAGTAATTGCTCAGGATGACCATGATCTGGGATGTGCAAGAGATGTGGTCCACAAGGTTGACACCGGGGAAAATTAGCTGATCAGGATAAAACTGATTTGATGGTCAAAAGAGGCCAAAGTGGTAGTAGAAGATGAAATCAGCAAACTAGTGAAGCATGTGATTCTAGTTCCATTGTTGAGTCCCTGGGAGAGTCTGATTTTAATATGAAGAAAAGGGATGGCTCCATTTGGGTCTTGAATGACTACTGAAAGCTGAATAAGATTTAAAGAAGGATTCATATCTCCTACCAAGAGTTGAAGATGTGCTAGATCTATTGAAAGAAGTGAAGTATTTCTATGTGATGGATCTGATCACAGGATTTTGGAAAATTGACTTGCTAAAACAAGACCAAGAAAAATGTGCAATTATTACCGTGAGGGACTATACCAACTGACAAGAATGCCCTAGGGTCTATGAAATGCGCCTGCAACGTTCCAGAGGGCCATGGACAATATACTGAGCGACTTGAAGTTGTCATGCATCCTGGTATACTTGGATGATATCAATGTGTTCAGTAGGACATTTACTGATCACCTACACCACTTGGAAGAAGAATTCAAGAGACTGTCTGAAGCTAACCTGAAGATTAAGCCGAGGAAGTGCCACTTCTTCAAAAGGAGTTGGAATATCTGGGATTCATGATCAACTTTAGTGGATTGCAGCTGCAAGCCAAGAAGATAGAATCCATATAATGGATGGCTGTGCCAATGAGTGTCCAAGACATCGAAGTGTTCCTTGGGATGGTCAGATACTGCAGAATATTTATTTTGGGACTATGCCCAAATAGCCAAGCCATTATTCATCTGTTGAATGCTCTAAAAAAAGATTTGTATGGAATGAGAAGTGCAGGAATCTTTTGATGAGATAATCCAGTACCTAATGATTCTCCAATTTTTAAATATCCAAATTTTGATTGAGAGTTTATTATACAAACTGATGCTTCATTGATAGTGATTGGCGCCATACTAAGTCAAGTAGATGAACTTGGGGATGAACATCTGGGGGCGTATGTGAGCCAGACACTCTCAGCTTCTGAGAGTAATTACACCACAACTGAGATGGAATGCTTTGCGGTCATTTATGCCTGTAAGCAATTTCAGGTTTACACCCATGGAATGCACTTTAAAGTGGTGAAGGACCACTCTTTGTTGCATTGGCCTCACAATCTAAGAGAACCAGAAGGACGACTGACCGGATGGGCACTTAAGCTACAGGCTTACAATTATGAGATTGTACACTAAGCGGGGGCTTCTCACCAGAATATGGATGGCTTATTGCGGTTACAAATGGTCCAGATGTTATACTCAGAGACAGATGAGTTATTCCAGAGTATGGTCGACGAAAAAATCAGGAACAAGACCTGATAAATCCAAGGTGCACTTCAAAAAGCGATGGAAAACACTGAGACCATGGATGGACAAGTTTTTAAGATGATTAACTGGAAGCAGTTATTATTCCTGAAGCGGTCGGAAAGAGTAGCTATTGTTCAAGCTGCCCATAAGGTTGTTGGGATCTAGGCCTGAAAAAATGACCAATCATATTCGCCAGTACTATACTGGAAGTCAATAAACTATGATGTCGCCGACTTTCTAGGTTGTTTGTGGAGTGCCAGCTGCACAAACCACATAAGAATACAAATGGATACTGACTGGTCCGCCCTGGATTTTCCTGGCATATGGTGTCCATTGTTGCGATGGGACCGCTGATGATGAGCACAGGGGGAGTCAAGTACATGTTAGTTGCTATCGACCATCTGGTGAGATGAGTTGAGATGAAGGCCCTGGAAAAAGTAGACGCTACCACCACCGCAAAGTTCATCCTGGATCAAGTAGTATACTGACATAGATGCCTGAAGGTCCTTCTTGCGACAATGGGACAAACTTCACATCTCATGTGATCTCACAACTGAATGAGATAATGGGGATCTGAAAAGTTGTGTATGTAATCTACCAGCCAGAGATGAACGGACTGGTAGAATGAGTGAATGGAATGCTGGCTGCAACTCTGAGGAGGCTGGTCGCAGGAAGAACTTCCACGTGAGGAACGTACCTGAGTTTGGTAACATTCACCTATAGTATCAGTCATCATACAGCAATGGGAAAGAAGATGTTTGAGTTACTATTCAATAGGAAGGCCGCTTTGCCACTGATTTTATATTTGGTGGTGGAACCAACATTGAAGATTAGTGCCAAACAGTACTTGAACTGATTGATATATATCCTGAACAAGATGCAATTGAAAGCATTTGATACTATGTTGAAGAAAAGGATACAAGTGAAATCAATGGACAATAAGAACCAACCGGCCTTTGCAGAATATTGAATAGGCAAAAGAGTTGCCTATTGTGATGCACATGGTTTTGGAATAAGAAACAAACTAGATGCATTGTGGTCAGGTCCAATTGAGATTATCGCCAATATAGCAACTGATGTCTACTCCATTATGAATCTCTTGGATGGAAGAGTTGTAAATTGAGTCCATGGTAAGTATTTGAATCGATGGATTGATGAATAAAACAAAAGAGTTCCTAAAGGACCAATGAACCATTAAGTTGTTTTGTCCTGATGATTAGGTCAAGTCTGAAAAAAGGGCCGCTGAACCAATCTAGATGGGTAAGTCTGAAAAAGGAACTCTGAACCATAGAAAACTGGTAGGTTTAAGTACCTAGGACCCAGTTTGGAAAAAAGATGGACCGCTGAACTGAAACAAGGTTAAGTCCCATGTAAAAAAGAAGAAAAAAAATAAAAAATTGATAAAAGCTATTGGAAAAAATATTATAAACCGCATAGATAAATCAAATATATTTTTATAAATTTTTTATTGATTATTCTTGATATGAGGATGAAGTCGCCTATGTCGCCTCTTGGGGGAGAGAGGATGGATCACAGTAGCAATGATTAACTGTCAAAATCAATGTAAGATCAGATGCTAGCAAGGGCTAGACCTATATGAAACCAAGTTCTTTGAGCGGACACAGATCTCTGCAAGAAAACAACTAGGGGAAGGGAAATTGAAATGTTGAAAGAAGCCAATCACGAAACCCCAGAGTGGAGAGGGAAGCAACAGTTTAGAAAGAGGCAGTTGGCAAATAACTCCAAGTAATCCTAATATGGTACTGAAGCTAGAAGATTGGTCTTGAGCACCTGATGATGGGCTTTGTCAAAAAAACCGGACATATGGGCCAGCAGCAAACCAGGGATGCTTGATGGGGGTTGCAAAAACATGCCCTACTAAAGCCATCAGCAGAAGATACTGATGGGAAATGCCAGAAATGAGATAGTCATGCAGGGAGCAAATGACCTCCTGTAAGCGATGACTACAGGCTTCTTGGAAGCTAAAGCTGAAGGAACAATGAAACCTGGGAGAGGCTGGAAGCTATATGGAACAACTTAAAAGAACTTGGCTGGCAAAGTGAAGAGCATAAGTGGTGAAATCCTGATCTGGGATGTTCTCAAGATCGGAGGGATTCAGCGCTAGGGATAAAGCCTTGGTGACTTGGGCCCAGAGTTCGGCATAGGGGAGTTCAAAAATGAATACTGTTACCAATGATGAGCTTGGTAGCCAATACAGTTGGTTTGTAGTATTGTCCGAGTTAGAAGAGGAACTCAGGAAGCAAGTCTAACCCAGAAAAAAAGGAGCAATTAAGAGCAAAAGGCATAATTTCAGTAGCATCCACAATGATGTTGGTGCATATGAATAGGAGCCAAGTCCAAGAGAGTTTTAAAATCCAACTATGGAATTGATGACAGAGGAAGTATCAGCCAAGAGTTGTAAAAATGATTGCAAGCCTGGTTTTGGAAGGATTAGTTACCATTTTCGGTAATTTGATGGAAGGACTAGCTGCTGGTGCCAGACTAGGAGTATGAGTCCTTGAAGGACCATAGAAGAGGTTCTGTCACACATTGCAAATCATCCTTTGGAAGAGCCAAAGATTCTAATTGACAAACTATTGAGTAGCTGTTGATGCCGTGACTTCGAATTCAAAATATGAGCTGGACAAGAGGGGGATTTCAGACTTATATGTATAACATTAGCAACATTATGCACTCTAAAATCCATTAACTCCAATTTTGGAATAATTAATCTCAAAATTAATTGGATAAGCTCTCCAAGAGAAGAATTAAGAATGACATGAGCCAAGAGGTTATGAGAGAAAAATGACAAGGGCGAACATAAATAAGCATTCTAATTGGGCCCCAAAACAAACATCAATGGTAAGAGTCTCCTGTCTAGTATGAGGAGAAAATCAGGAAATTGAGGACGCCGGACCAAAAATCCTTAATATGGCAGCGGATCATATGACCTGATGGGGGGTAATAAATCCAAGGACTAGTATTGTCACGAGTAAATCAATCAGCCTGGCATGACAGTAGATCATGGGGGCCGCACTCTGAGTAGGCGGTAGCAAGGAGGAAGAGGAAGAGAGCCGCATGCCAAAGGTTGTCCTGAACAGCGTTGAGTATTAACAATTATACTCTGCTTGAGATAATGAAGTATGAGACTGAATTGCCAAAGCAGTGTTCTCATGCACCAGTTTTTTTCTCTCTGGAAATATAGGCAAGAGGGGGATGTGTTGGGATTTTTGCCCATATTCCCAGCCTTCTAGATTACCAGAAATCACTAGGGGATAGTTCCCTAATGTGAGGTGAATTGAAAATCAGTTGACCCAGATTTTGAAGTAACTATGTTTGGGAGATTTTGGGATATTCGCCTGGTTATATCCATTGGGAACTGATCCGGATGAATACTTAAGATCTCATTTGGGCGGAGTTACTAACAAAATAGTGCATCTGATAGTGTTTAATTATCAGGTGTATCAATTGCGATTGGCCAGGTTTCATCACCAACTGATTGGGAATGAGTAGTAAGTTGTGAGGCGAGTGATGCCGCCTGCAACTAACGCATTGATCAGTTGGTGCGTGACCTGCCTTATTGGGTAATAAGTCCCATTACTTAAGCAGGTCGCTAGCCAAATATGGTTGGTTTACTTGGATCAAGAGGAAAACATTAAGGACACTTCAACCAACTCTTTCCGTTTAGGTAACTAGGATGTCCAACAATGGAATCCTAGCCAGGATGGGGAAGACCATCGCTGCTGAGATAAGGATGGGTGATTCAATGGCAATGGCTGCCATTTCATCAAAGAGTTGTCAAATGAGAGTTAGATGAACAAATCCCTACAATAAATTCCCAAGAATTTACTTATAATAAAAAAGAAGCTATCATCTAGTATATAGTTTTAAGTAGTAAACTATATCAGCTAACAATTGCTCTATTTTTCTCAAGGATAATATTGCTGTGTGCGATAATTGGGAGACTCTTTAAGGAAAAAAGCAAAGATATGAGTGGGAATCTGGAGAAGAAGGAGAAAAAATAGGGGATTGCTGCCAACTGTGTGTTGGACTGGATAGACTGTCATCAGGGAATCTCAGAGAAGATTGTGTTGGACAGAATGAGGGAACGAATCCCTATATCAAGACATCTCAAGTATTTTGAGCAGGAATACTGGCTGAGCGTTGGGCCAAGATCTAAGTATTCCACTCAATTAAAGATAATAGTCATCATACTATTATCTTTCGATAGTATCATATAATACAACGCGTAGGGATTGCACAAATACAAAACCTGTGCAGTAATAAGTTTATAGGGGTTATTGGCCGAATAGTAACCAGACCTATAGATTTTTACACCTCACCCTCATGTCAACTGGGAAAAAGAACTCAAACATTTTTTCTTGACTACTTTGGATCCTACTTTGGATTAGTCCATTCCAGAATCCTTGATGGTAACTCATGAAGCCAAGCTGATTCAGAAGATAACTATCTAAACCTAACTTACAAAGAACTTCTGCCTGGAATCAACTTTTGTTTTATTTGAGGTACGCCAACCAGGGGACAGACAGTACCGATCACAACACTCAAAACGGCAAAACAAACTACTAACCAGGTGGGAAGCAGAAACTGCTTAACCCACCATGGCAGAGGGTGAGGAGGGGTTGGGGGTTGGTTTTCAGAAAGACCCACCTCGATCAAGGGGTGTTGGTTACAGTACCGGATCAGAGCAGAGAGCCAGGGCGTTGGGGCATCTGCATAGTGGGGGCTGAGGTCAGCGTAGTAGGAGTTTTCCACTTCCGCATCAAGATAATGATGGGAAAGTGTTTCAACAAAAGCTGCGAGGAGAACATCAGCTTCTTTGCGGGCTTCAGGAAGTTGGGTGAAAAGGGAGATACTGTGGCGGGTGATTTTGGCTGAGGGGTTGAATGAAGCAAGCATTGTGACATTCATAACAGCGATTTCAGCATCATCGAATAGTTTTGAGATGTCACTGCAGGGAGATTCAGGGAAGTTGGGGGGGGGAAGAAGATGGTGGGCAGGCCATGCTGGAGCTGATCCACTGACTGGGCCACCGCGGTGCGTAGTTTGGGCAATGAGGAGAGGCCACCGCAGCTAAGGCGAGCTGGTGGTCACTTTGGAAGGGGGCTGTATTGGGTAGAGGAGCAAAATGGCGAGGGGTAGGGGTTTCATCGAAGTTTGGAAGGAAAAATTCTGCCTGTCTATAATCGCCATGGCGGAGAGGTTGACCTGTATACTTACTAATGAGGACATTACCTGATTCGTCAGTTTCAGCCAATAGATCCCATGGATTTTGGTTCAATGGAATAGTGGCGTTTAAATTTGAGTGGGTAAGATTGGGCGAATGAGCAGCTGCTTGGGTGCGAATGGTGGTCCAAGCATTGCTCTGATTGGCTGGGGTAGATTTAGGTGGGAGAGTGAGGATGGAGGTTTTGGGGGGGCTATTTTTCCATGTAGGCCCACTGAACGAGATTGAGGGTGGGAGGGGGCAGCAAAGCGCCACATACTGAACCTCCAGAGGGGGCTCAGAAGCCGCAGCAGCGGATTTGGCCTTAGGGCATGCTCTTTTTGCATGGTTGAGGCCAAAGCAGAGGGAAAAAATCTGCCTACCATTATTGACCCGAGCCCAAAAGAAATGATCAGGCGCTGCAGCCACACTAGCGCGGGGTGGGATTTGTTGGGCTATGGTAGGGTGGTGTGGTATGATAGTGGCTGTTGCACGAGGAGCAGCAAGGCGTTCCGCACCAGATGGAATGGCAAAGATGAGGTTGGGCTGAGTGCCATAAGCCATGAGCCCCGCGACCAACTGGTCATACAAAGCCTGGGGTGGAAGGTGGGATGGGAGATTTGCAAAGGATACCACTAGCGTGGTGTCTGAAGGGAGGCGAGTACAGGTTGTTGGAATGGGGCTTTTATAAATTAGAGGAGTTTGTGCTGCCGCTTCAGCATCCTCCTCAGATTGGAACCCAACGTCAAAGTAGCCCTTAAAAGGGCGGAAGTCTATAAAGCCAGCTGGCGCAAAGGCTGTAGTGGCTAGGTCAATAATTGACTTATTGGCATATGGGAACAAACGCCCATAGTCCACTCTGAGGCAATAGCGAATAGCAGAGCGAGGGAGGGCGAGAGGATGGGGGCGAGAAGGGTGGACGCGCGCCAGGTGGAGCGCTAAGTCCCGTGGGGGGACAAAACGGTTGGAAGCAGTGGGCGGGCTGTTTGATCCCATCCAAACGAGCTTGCCTGCAGGGCGGAAAACGCTAGGTGGGGGTGCACTGCTGCCCCACACTGGGGTGGCAGGCGGCAGAGCCAAGGACATCAAAGAATAGGTTTGGGCAGATGGCTGTGGATAAATAAACTTAAATTTATAATCGCTCAAAAGTGACTTTGCACGGTTAAAGAGAGTTAAAATCTGATTCTGCCTGGAATCAACTTTGACCTCATAAATTAGACGTCTAGGCCAATTTAAGTAATTTAAATCCTAACCAAAAAATAGTTTTCACTATTTTAAACCATTTACCCTGTTATAAACCTAAACATTAATCCAGGCCTCATGGTACTAGCCTTCCATTGCCCACTACTCTCATTCATAGCTCATGAGGAGGATACTGAGGTTTTCACGTGTGACAAATCGTTTTCTTGTCCCTGAAGCAGCTTTTGGACTTAAATGCATGCATGGTTGAAGAGATTCAATCAGATGCTTTATGCAGCTTTTTGTTTGAAGTCACTTTCACAAATTCTATTTAGTCATTGATGCCAACTGCCAGAAATGTCAGAGTTCTGCCTACGCTCTTCTGTCCCTTGTCTATCTCAACTCTCCAGCCGGTGCTATCAGCTATCTTTGAAAATAATGTGTACCATTTCAAAAATTGCAACGCCAAACTTATTTTAGGTAACTTTAAGCTGACTATTCTTTATCTTCACCCTCAGCTCTTGCTTACTGACACTGAAATTAAGGTTGTCTTTCCTAATAAGGGCAAACTAATCAAACCTTGTGACTCACCTCTTTAGGATTAAGTTTTTAAGGTGAATGAAGCTTATGAGATACTATGTCTTACCATCGACTTCTTACAGAGTGTGAGACTGAAACCAAACTTTTTTATCGCTAGGTTGACTCCTAACCTAACTAACTTGGGCTACCACCACTAGCCCATATCTGGTAGTTTGTGACCCTTATGAGGCTGGCCGACCTTAGAAAAATCATTGGCATAAATATTTGAGGCTTGGAGGGGGCAGAGTTGAAGTTTGCCTTTGTAATTGTGAAGCCTCAACTTTAGGATTTCATTGCATTTATTTAGGCAATATCAGCCTATACTTACTTATATTTTTTATCTAATGATTCTTTGATTGGTTTATGCCCAAACTTAATTCTTAAGAATAATTTAAATAGCATCAAATAACTTATAACTCTGAAATGCCTCATTAACCAAATCCAGGTTATATTCCCATTGAAGTGCTCCACTAGTTGATCCTCCAGGCTTATATTGCCTATCTCCACTATTATTCTTCAAGTAGGGAAAAAATCCATATTTCAGCTTATCAAACTTTTTCCTTAACTATGCCCTATCTCATGTTTACCTTTGTCTGTTGCCTACTTCCCTTTATCATGTAAAAGATTTAGGATAGTGAATCCTGATCTGTTCCCAGGGTATGCGCTGATCCTGAGGGTTGATATCTGCATTGAGAGCATAACCTCAGACACTACAAATAAAATCAATTAATACTTAATAAATTAAGCTTAATTAAATCTATCTTTCATCATCTTTCACGCCAAAGTGCACTAATTACTGCCTTAGCATGGAAAATTCCCCTAAGAAGAACCAAGCAGCTAATATCCCTAGTGATGAAATATTTCACTAGGAACCCACGTTTCTAGATTGAATCATAATCGTTAATCTTTCAAAAAACCAATGGCTAACAAATTGGAAAATCCCAAAAACATCCTATTGAATAACATCAAGAAAAAGATAGAAGATATATTGGTTTTAATTAAGGCTATTAAGAAAATTTATTACATTGGTACAGTGATGGATATGTGATTACCTTCCAATTAAGTTCTTGGTTTATACCTACCGTTCATATTTCAGATAAATTGAGTCCCAAAGAGCTTTAAAAAGTTCATATTTTATTAATGTATATATGATTTTTTCTATTTCTGACACTGACTATAGAACATGAAAAATGGCGCAACGCTATCAATGTGGGTGATGCTAGCCCTATTTGGTCCAATCCCATTTGCAAATTAAAGGTCAAATAACAAATGATGAGAAATGAGCTCAGAAAGTTATAGTATGGTTTACTAGTAACTCCTGAAGCCCTTAGTCGCCCCCTTCTGCTTATAAAGAAAAATTTAGGTGGACTTCAAGTTATAATGGACTACTAAAAGATGAATAATCTCACTAGAAAGGATAGCTACCATATACCCTACTTTGATGAAACTCTTGCTCAACTCTCTGGTTCTATTACTTCTGCTACAATTTGGCCATCGGGTACTGGCAAATGGACCTTTCCCTATGACAAAAAAAGTGCTCACTAAAGTGTGGTGAAGGCCTATTTCAATCCACTTGACTTCATCAAGGTCAATGTAATGCTCCTGCCTCTTTATGATGAGCAAAAGACACATATACAAAAACCCTTAAGCTAAGTTTGATAAATGTTTTTCATGATGTTAATTCAGTTTTTTCCAAGACTTTTAATAATCATCTTAATCACCTTAAAGAAGAATTTTAGCAGTTACAAACTCTAACATCGAACTAAAAACTTTGATATGTACTTTCTATTAAAGAACAGGAAAGTTCTTTTGTATTTCTATCACCAAAAGAAGTAATTCAAACTTTTTTTAGTACTAGATGGTCCCAAAGTAATTCAAACTTTAAAAGATAGAGTTGAAGCCTTATCCAATATACCTGAACCTCAAAATCTCTGAGATACCTAGGTATTTTAGGCATTAAGGGATATTACCATCGAACTATACCAAAGTGTGCTCAACTTATCTTTCCTCTCATTTGATTATTAACAAAAGAACACACCCTTCTTTTGAGGTTCAGAACAAAAAGTAGCATTTGAGACTCAAAATTAGTTATAACATGATCCACCTTTCCTACGCTACCCAGATTATAGAAAACCTTTTATCTGATTAACTGATGACTCCTTTTACGTTGCTAGGGCTATTCTCATTAGACTGGATGAAAGTGGCGTTAATCACTCTGTTTCATATTTAAAATATGCTCTCCAAAGCAGAAAGCATACATAGAGTCACTGAAAATAAGTAATTTGCCATCTTGCTAGCATTCAAACATATCTCCGCTTTCTATATGGAACTATGTTACTGTTGTCCTGGCCACACCTTATGAAGTGGTTACAAATCATGAAGATTACCATCAGAAGATTAGCTCATTGAGCTCTGAAGCTTCAGCATTACAATTTTAAAAAAAAGCATCGTGCTTGGACACAACATATGAATGTATATGGACTAACTCGCCTTCCTATCCTTCACTTGGACTTTGTTGAGGCAGAAAGATTATATGATCTTTGATGTTACCAACACTTGTGAAGATTAATATGGCCTTATAAGAAGATGTTAGCAAGACACTCCTGAAACACCAATGTTGAGAACGAAAAATATACAAGAAAGTAGAAATAAATAGGTTGCCACATCTCCAGCCTTCTGAATGAGAACTAGTGATTATAAAAGGAAACACTATACTTGACATTTTGAAGTTCAAAAAAATTTATGATTAGAGTTCAGAATTATTGGGAAGGAATCATGGATTCCATTGTTTGAGATATAGACGCTTGTCTACCTTGTAAGAAGCAGTCTAATCACAAAACCAAATATAAATATCAGCCTGCCACCCCCAACAACCATTTCACACCATAAGCTTGATTGTGGTAGGTCCGTAACCTCATACTAACTGTAGAAACTGTTTTAATAGTAGATATTTTCTAATTTTTTTAAAGTGGAAGCTGTTTCTCTTCTGGCTCAAACTGCTAAAGCCACTGCCACATTCTTACATCAAAATATCTTTACCCAACATGGTTACCCCCAGGCTCTCCTCTGTGTTAATAAGATAGTTTTACTTATAGAGTAGTCAAGATTCCGAGCTGCATCTATGGGTGCTCAATAACTCTTTTCTTTTCCTTACAAACCTTCAATAAATAGTACATGGAACGAGCTGATGGAATCTTGGTTCCATTTTACGCAATATGGCCACTTATTATACCCTACTCTGGGATCTATACTTGCCTTGTGCTCTCATGGCGTACCATATTAGTTATCATTATGTATTGAATTTTTAAATTTATTGTGGGGAAGGCTGACTAGGGGACGGACACTTCCAAATGTAAACACAAAAGAAAATGAAACTTAGTAACAGGATAGGCACCCCAGAGAAGCGATGCTATCTCTTGTTGCCAGCGGGAACGCCACTATGGGGAGGAGGAGGGAACGTGTAAAGGGGCCATAACCACAATTGAACACATGTGGAGGAAAGGGTCCAATAAGATGAACCAAACTGGGAACCAGGAGAAGACCAGCTGACAGCGACGCGGTGGGAGGTACCCAAACATCCAAGCCTGGAAGTGGTCCACCAAATGGGACTGGAATCTGTGGACAGCTTCTGGGAGGGTGGGGTGGAGCCTGAGATGGCATCCAAGACAATCTTGTGGATAGTCCACATGGCGATTGCGACCACCAGAGCATGGAGGGAGGGTGGAAGAGGGGATACCATGGATATAGCAAACATATCTCTTGACAGACTGAAGGGATGTGTTTGTTTCTGGCCAAGCAGACGTTGAACTTCGCGCCATATCACTTTAGAGGTAGGGCACTTCTCCAGGCGGTGAACAGCGTTCTATACTGGCCACACACGATCCAGGATGAGTGTAAAGAATTAGAGCTCTCAGCCATATGGTACACCCGCCTCAGGCAGCGCCACACATGAGAACAAATTTAAGGCTGAAACAGAGGGTGGTGTGCGTATTTCCAAATAGTCTTCTGGGTCTCAAGGGAATAAGGGATGTCCATCATGTCCAGGTAGTCCACCCTAAATATGACATGGGGCCGTGTGGGGATCAAGCCATCTTGAATGGGTAACCCTTGCACCTCCTGTGTGAACTGAGGAGAGGGGCGGCCTCTCTGGGCTGTGTGTCCATTAATACAGGTTCTCCACTCATCGCTCCACATAGAGAGGAGGATTCGTTTGTAGTGGGTTTTAGTACCGTGAGGACCTGTGGCTGATGGGTGGGAAGCCAGATATTTATCTAGGAGGGAGGGTGTGATGTATTGTTAAGGCCCAGGGCGCGGGAGAAGTTGGAGCGGGCCACGCAGGACAAGTGTTGGGAGGGGAGCGTAGGGGCGGTGATGGCAGCAATCCAGGTGCCCAGGATCTTGGCAGCGTGGGCTTTAAAGTCGAGCAGGCCCATGCCACCATGATTATGAGGGCCAAACATGACCTCAAGCCGCACTGGTAGTGGGCGGCCTGACCATAGCCACCCTTGTAGAAGGGCATACACAGGTTTGAAAAAACCTGAGGGAGAAGGCGATTGCGTGGGCTCTAAACCA
Organism: Massospora cicadina; assembly: GCA_022478985.1. NCBI lineage: Eukaryota > Fungi > Entomophthoromycota > Entomophthoromycetes > Entomophthorales > Entomophthoraceae > Massospora > Massospora cicadina. The sequence continues at coordinate 189,083 of JAKSZP010000089.1, read as the reverse complement.
GACTTTAAAGAGGAGTATAGAGTTGGCTAAAACAACCCTGCCAGTAAGGGAAGTAGGGTGGGCTCTGAGGGAGGCGATGCGCTTCATCACGTTGCCTAGAATATGACTTTCCATTACGGCTGATGCGTACCCACCTGACTCCACCCACACACCCAGATGGTGGACCGGCCCTATGGTAGGGCGTGGCACAAAGGGGAGCACCAGTGGGGTGGTGTGGGTTGAGCTGGGAGGGCGAGCACATGTGCGAGTAGGTGGGCCGGGCTGGGCACTGGTCGCTGGGGCCCAGCAGGTTTGATACTGACCAAGGAGGATGATTTCGGTTTTGGAAGCATTCAGTGCAGCATTACTTACCCGGGAATACTCCTGGATGAGAGCTTCAAGTGCGCGTGCATCTTTATTATTAGACACCCCAACCACACAGTCATCTGCAAACGCCATCATCTTGACTGGGGCCTGGCCTGGCACATGGACCCCAGTGAGTTGGGCATTCACATTCCGAAGTAGTGGGTCAAGGCTGAAGTTATATAAGAGTGGGCTAAGGGGTCCCCTTGGCGTAGGCCCCTTTGAGGGCGGACTACTTCCGTGAGGAAGCCAGGGCCATGCACTGCCATTGTTGCAGATTCCATAAGCAGCATTATCCATTTGATGAAGTGAGGGGGCAAGCGGAATTTGTGGAGGCAGGCCCTGAGTCATTCCCAGTTTACTCTATCATAGGCCTTCTGTTGGTCCAAAAATATAAGTGCCCCAGAGGCCGTGGACTGGCATGCATTAGCCACAGAGTGCACGTTGTCCCAAATTGACCTTTCGGGTATGAAACCAGATTGTTCTGGGGAGGTGGTGGCAGATGCTACAATCCCTAAACGGTTAGCCATGCTTTTAGTTAAAATTTTTGTATATGTGTTAGTTAAAGAAATGGGGCCCAGTTGGCTAGGTCTAGCTTATCCCCTTTCTTGGAGAGTGTGATGGTGAAGGCCTCTTGCCCTCCTGGTAGAAGGCGCGTATCCAGAAGGCTCTGGTTAAGGGAGGCTAGCAGCAGTGGGGATAGATATTTGAAGTACTTCTATAGAACTCATACAGAATGCCATCAGGGCCTGGGCATTTCCAAAATGGTGCACCGCGGATGGTGTACCAGAGTTCATTTGGAGTAATCAAATTCATTAATTCCAGGTTTTGGGAAACGGTGCAGATGTGAGTGCTATTGAGAAAATTTGCCATTTTAGCTGGCTGAATTGGATCAGATTGGTACAACTTGGAGTAATATTTTTGTATTTCAATCACCACTTCAGCTGGCGTGTCTGCGATGAAATCATCCGTTCTCCGCACCTGTGTGCAGCCATGCTCTGGCGCAGTGCTAGGAAGAATTTTTAAATGAATATGTGGAGCACGTGTCACCCTCTGTAATGTGTTTGGCCCTGTACTGAACACAAACCCAATGTTTGTGTTGCCTTTCAAGCGCGTTGAGGTGGGCGGCTGCTTCTGCCCACTTCTGGCCCCAAGCAGGGCTGTAGCCTGTGGCTGGGATGTTGGACTTCAGGTGTGCCAACTCTTCCAGAGCGCGCGAGATGACAGCTGATGTAGCTTGTGAGCGTCTGGATGAGAGATGGCGATAGTGGCGGATGGTGTCTTCTTTTAAGGCTGACCATGTGGAAATTGGGTCCACGCAAAATGGTGTAATAAACTCTTTTGCCAAAAGTTGCTGATTCCACCCAAGTGGAAAATCCTGGCGACGCAATTTCAGGTGGGTGGAGTTTGCACCAATGAGGAGCCCTAGCCACCGTGACAGGTAAGTGGTAGTTTATTGAAACAAGCCGGTGGTCATCAAAATCAATTTTTAATGTGTGGAAGTGGAAAATATGAGATCAAAATTTTGCCAGCTTGAGGATAAAGTTGATGTGGGTTATGGATCTTAATTGGCCATTGTGGATGTGGGGGCGCGTCATGTTTTCAAGCAGTGGAGCTTGCCAAAGCAGTGCATCTAATAACCCAAGGGTGGCCTTTAGAACGCGAAGTTCTACATGCCCCTGGGGGTGGGAGAGAAAAGCCAATGGTCCGTGGGTGTGTTTAGCCAACAGTTCATGTCGCCAACTATGAAAGGGTCAGGGGGTAGCAGAAGGGATTTGACCGATGAGAAAATTCTGACACTCTCATGCACAGGTTGTGGCATAAATGTTGATGATAGCATGCGCCACGTCAGCCCATGAAAATGTAACAATGAGGACTTGGCCATTGAGGAAGGATTCAGAAAATAAAATTTAAAAAATTGTTTTCTGAACAAGCACCTCACAGTGCTCAGACCAGAAGGATAGGGAAGGGAGGAGCATGGTTTTCCAAGCGTCCTCAGAACCTTGTGGACTGTGGGACTCCTGTATGGCCAGGATGTCCACAGGTAAATTTTTTTGTAAAAAACTCAGTTTCCTAGCCTGGGATGGCGAGGCCTTGAGTCCAGCGATATTCAATGTCCCTAAAGTAAAGGCTTCCCCCATCACACCTTAGGTGTGGGGGGTGGGCCCAGGGGCCCACCAGACTTCTCTGGATCCCCACGGGTCTTCACAGCAGTGTGGGTGTTTGCAGCAACGCTATTGGTAGCTTTGCTAATTTTAGCAGACATGTCACATTGGCTTTTGCCTTCGCTTTTTGTTTACCTGTTGTTGAACGAATTTTTTGTTGTGTGGATGAGTTTGGTGCACCAACGTTCAGGTCAAAAAAAATTTTTCAGGTAGGTTGGAGACCAAGTCAGTTTCAATCAGGGCTTAGTTGCAAAGGTCAGGTGAGATCAAGTCACCCATCGGATCCTCAGATTGGGTGGCCCAATTGGCTTGGGCTTCCCAATCTGATTGGTTGAGTGATTCCCAATTTGCTTCCACCGCAAAGGTTTTGATGTCCTCCTGGCGTTGGGAGTGTGGGATAGTGGAGGCGACTTTGGCCGCTTCCTTGGTTGTAGCCCTGTGGGCCTGTTTGGCCTTCTTTTGCTCTTGAGGGGAGACAGGTTTTACTGTAAGTAGCAGCCTTGTGCTCCCCACGGGAAGGCCTCTTTGGTACTGGTGGTTGGTTCATAGTGCGCCTCCCCGTTGGCCATGGCCACCAAGGGGTGCTCTTGGATTGTGATGCCCTCCTTGGTGGGGCATGCGTGTGCCTTATGGCCAAATGTGTCACAGTGAGTGCAGATGGGGGGCACTGTCTATGGTTACCTGGAAAGGGTGGGTGGTATGCCCTTCGATATTAACATAAGTGGAGTGCGGGATCTGGGTTAGGTCCTTCGCAATCTCCTCAGTTGGAGTCAGAACTGCAATGGCTTTGCCAGTGAACAGGTGTGGCATCAACGTAAAGCGTTGCATCTTGAAGGATTGTATTTCGCCATATACAGTGAGACCATATTTCAGGTGCTGCTCCAGAATGTCACACTTGACTGTAGTGGGCAAAAAGTCAAACGTGAGGAAAATTTGGTTTGATTTTGTCCATCTGGTGCGTTTAGTTTCAATGACCCATTGCCCTTCAGGGATGTCAATCACAATGTGCACTGCAGCAGCTTCATCTGCTGCCTCCTTGTTTTTGAAATTGAGATCCAGTCAACTGCGTGACATGGAGTGAGGTGCGATGTACACCGCGGTTGGGAAATAAGTGTGCACATCCCAAAAAAATTTTCCCATAAAGCTGTTTGTTGGATATCCAGGAACACCTGGACTCCATATTCTACCAACGAGAGTGGTTGAGAGTCGGCGTGTTGATGTACTGGTTACATCGCGCCTGCCAAGCTAGGATTTCCAGCGAAATAGTAACCGCCAGTTTTTTATTTTTATCTAATCCGCCAGTTTCTCCAGGGCATATCAAATGTTGGAGGTCGCGGGCCTACCACCTGTGCCTCTTACCTTACTTGCCCAACTGCTCCCTGACATGGGCGCAGACTAATCTCCTCTGTGAGATTATTAAACTAGATTCAGACTTGAATTGTCAAGTAGCAAAAGTGATTGCAATGAGAGAAAAGCCTTTTATCATTAAGTATCGAAGATGCACTCTGTGAGCCTTATATGATCAAGAACCTGGAATCCGTGCACTATTTACTAAAGATGTCTTCTCTACTTGTACTGAAGACACAGATAAAGCTAGAAAAGCTGTGTCTCAGAACATTAGTCAACAATAATCAAATGCTTGATTGAATTAACAGACCAGTTATTAAAGAGAGCGAACTGCTAAAAAACTCAGACAATCTATACTTACCTTCCAGATCTCAGATTTAGTTGTATATCACAACAATGCTGTATCCTCCAGAGTGATATACTTGTTTCTATTTAGGAAGGGCATTTATAATCTCCTATTAGAAAAATTATAATTATTCTACATAAATATTTTGCCTCTGAGATTACTAATAATAAATTATATGGATAATTTCTAAGTCACTATTATTCCTTAATATTCTTGAAGGTGGCAATGTTGATCGACTGATGTCCACCCTTCTGAGATGAATATCCAGGTGTTTACTAATTTGATTTATTCCATTAAATCTGAAGAAAATTAAAGTATAATTAGACAAACTTATCACCAAAGTTTTCCCCATGCTTAACTGACTTTTCTTTTGCCACCTTTGGAAAAACATTATATAGACCTGAAGGGGGTTTTTAAAGAAAAAAATAATTTCTCAACCAATTAGAGCCCATAATATAGTCAAATCTACTGAAATGAAGTCACATAAAAGCCATAATATTGTTGCTTTTAATTAAACCTTTTTCAGAATGCAGATGCCAATCAAGTGTCTGAATATTTAATTACCACAAAGTTAGATCAGTTTGAAAATTTTTTAAGGAGTTCTAATTGTCCAGAAACTGAGAGATTAAAATTCTTTCTCTGAGTTGAAAATAAATGGCTGGTATCAGAAATGCATCAGATTGAATAAGTGTCAAGTTTGATATTATAATTTTCTTGAAAGTTAAACTTTTCATCGGATTAAGTGTATCAAAGCAATATAAATAATTCAATAGCAATATTCCAAAATTATTGTCATATCCAGAGTCACACGCCTTCAACAAATCAAGATGACATCAGAAGAAGGATGAGCCCATCTATCCCCATATGTATTTCCCCACTAACCAATTTAAAAGAAAATATTTTTAATTGCAAAATATTGTTAAACATATCTTTTCTCTGGTGTAAATTCTATTATGTTCTGCATATAAAGGTATTTAAACACCCAATTACTATCAATTAAAGTATCTTTTATTATCTAAATCTTCCTTTTTGATTGTTAGGACTCCTGTGGATTATATTTGGTCCAAATATTCTGATAGTGCCCTAGTTTTACAACTTTTGTGGCTGTCTTTATTGTTAGTCTCCTGAGGTTAAGCTTCTGCTAGCAGCACCCTTACCAGGATTTTAATGCCCTGGTTTATTCCAACGGGAACTAGACACCATCCTGGGAGATCTCAAGCTCTTGAACACTAAAGTACTTTAATATAAACGTTATATTATAAGCTTTTTGGAACACCTAGAGCACCTGTTAGGATTGTACGTCAGCTTGACACTGTAAAAAATAAAGGAATAATTTTAACTTTTTAAAGGAGATGTTAAAGTAGATTATCTTTGTAACAGATGAAAAAGGAATTGACCATATCCTGATAAGGTCAAAGCCACCAAAATGAACGTCATTTCTAGTGACAAATGCTACATGAAATTTTTTATAAAAAAGGGATGGTATTTAAGTTCATACGCAGTTTCAGCTGCATTAGAAAACATCTGTTTGCCTTATAATGAAAAATTTGCAATTCAACTGAACTGAGCAGTGTAGTGCGCCTTTATTATGTTTATTAAAGCCCTTACTAAGAACCAGTATGGCAATATCCTAAAATTAACAAGGAGAGCAATGTACAAAATGATAAATTTATGTCAACTATTAGGACAGTGCTTTACAACTGGTAAATGAGGACAACTGCCCCCCATAGAATATTATAATCAGAGTTTAAGAAGTCAAAATGGAACTACACTGTTATTGAATGGAAGTTCTTAGCAGTTTTTTATATTACAAATAGTTATGAGTGTTTTTCTTGAAAAAATATGGTCATCATGGACTAAGAATCCCTTTACTGGTTATAGAACTCAATGAGCTAGAGATAACTAGTTCTTTAAGACTTTAGGCTCAATGCTAAAGTTTTAAAAACTTGCATCAACATTAAGGCAAACACCATAATGCGGGCTGCCTCTGGTAATTTCTGAACGTCATTGTATGAACATATTTAGTGGACCTCATGTATGTGAAAATATTTAAAAGTATTCCTCTAAACTGTTGCAAGTGATATGAGCCTTGGACAAGAGGTGGGTCAACACCCTTGGAATAAACGGTAAACTATTCAAGGAAAAATTTAATGGAGCTGCATGAATTTTTTCAAACCATCAAATAACCTAAATACTATTCCTAAAAACACAAAGCTATAGGGCATGGAAAACATGCAAGACAATGGAGTAGCTGAATTATTTGTACTATTGGCATCTTATTAATTTTGATGTCATTGAAAAAATCACATACTGCACCAGAGCAAATTGAGAAACAATTCTGTAAAAATGTCATATCAATTTTTGTAGCCTCATTCCAATTGGCACACTATATAAATTTGACAAAGTTGCATCATCCCACCATCTTGAACAGCGCCAAGTACACTATGGTATTCATAGAGCTCCTGAAAAATGGGTGGAGACACAAGCTATATGAGATCTACGCCATAACTGCAGCTGTCTTCATCATTAAAATCATATTTATGTGACATGGTTGCCACCAGTTCAACACTATATATAATTGTACTAACTTCATCTATCATGTCTAGTAAGTTAAACGAAATGATGACCATTTGCGGTGTAGTAATAGTTCCCTATCACCCATTATTCAGTAAAACTGTTAATGTGTCAATGACATCCTAAAGATTATTCTCAAAAATGGGTATGTATCGCATGTTGGATTAGGGAAAACTCCTGTCTACCGCTTTATAGACATACAATATAAGTTACCACTATGCAACAGAGAGGGCATATTCCCACAACTATATGGGAGGCATCCAGCGCTGCCATCTTTTATATATTATTACATTGAAGCAACGCTTCCTAGATCCCAACTTAAACGTCAGACCTGACTTCCATGGTAATCAAACTACAAGATATAGAATATTTTACTAGCCAAGTAAGATAATCAGGGACGATTTTGCAGACCTATACTATTGCGCCTAAATTGCTGAAATTCATTGTAGTTTATAAGATGTTTTACAAAATAATAGCTTTGGGCATAGAACTAACACGCAAATGCATGGGTTAGCCCTTTTGAGGTGATAACGGAATTTTTTATTGATGATTACACCATGAAGAACTTGGCAGATGATCACATTGTCATAGGTCATAATAATTTTCTTCACTTTATATACATACCTTGAAACAAAACAAAAGTAAAGAATAAAGATGTAAAATAAGGTACAAAATGAAACTTTTTCTTGATTAATACTAATATTAGTTACTCGCTTACTATAGGTAACCTGATAGCACATTGAAATTTCATCCTCTAGCTCCTTAAGCCATTCTCACAGCTTTTATTGAACAAAAATGACAGGTCAATAACACCTTCATTTTTACTTGAATTGAACAAACCATTCCTGATTTCTAATCTTGCGTTATACAAACTGCTTTCCCATTGTATTGTGCCACAATTAAATGTGGTGTGACACGGCAAAAGACCTATATTGTTCACTCAGAGTGGGAGATGTTAATAGTTGACTAAAAAATACTTACCTAATCTAAAAAAATTTTACCCTGGATTGCCACCGCGCAGTCTTGATTTTATCACCAATAACTTAATTTAAACCCATATGATTCGCTAACCTTTGGGGTTACCAAAAAGTGGTTCAAAATAAGAATTGATTATCTTGTTCAAGGTGTTCACTTCAACTATCATATAAATTATATATATAAAAGATTGGCCATGCTTGTACAAAAGCACTAGTGTATGTATCAATAGTTAATAAATCTTACTTCCTATTTAGATATAATTATAATCATGGTATCTATGTGTGTATGTATAAGACACATTGTCTCATGAACAAATTAACCAAAAACAATTAAAATGTGACAAAAGTACTTCATATATTTTTGATAATGCATGTGCAATTTAAAATTATGATTTTGGTATTATCTTAGTTAAAAAGCTTGAGTGCATAATTATATTTTAACTTGACATTTTAACCCTGTCTTACATTTCATTTTTAATCCTTATGTGATATCATCATTGTATATTGTCATTTAAATCACATTATAAAGATGAAAAACATAGGTAGGTTACTTTCTTGGTTGGTTAGATTATCATAATTAGATATGTGAGAAACAGCAGGCAGGATAGTTAATGGCAGAGATTGATTTATTATCTATAAAAATAAATTTTTAAATCTGGCAGCGTTTAGTTGTGATGGTTTAACCCTTTGTGGTCAGACCACTCAACGAGTGAGCAACACTTTGGATGAGAGGTAATAGAGCGTGCAGTAAAGAAAATATAAACTGAATTGGGCGACTATATGCCAACATTTGCTTGCAATGGTAAAAAGGCTTTGGCAGCTATTTGCTGACACTTGACTGCAAAGGGTTAAGAAAGCCTATCATAAAAAGAATCATTGTATAAGTATGTAAGTATGTATGTTAAACCTCTTCTCCTATACCAAAAAGCAAGTTCAACCAGACTTTGCCATTGATTTGGCTAAAAAGAACTAGACTGGGCTCCCAGTAGGGGTGTGCGAGTACCCAGTGGAGGGCCCAGAATGTCAAGGGCATAGCGGTCTGAGTGACTACTAAAAGTGGGGTTCTATGGAAGACGTGAGGAAGGTGAATGTTCAGTAATTTACTGAAGGCCCTAAGGCAAACCATGTGTTTGCATTGAAGGGCAACTGCAAGTCTTGCGGGGGTAACCCCCAAGGTTGGTAGAGGTAGGGAGGATAATGACTCCTCCAGGGTTCACGGTTGCTGGCCTTCAGCTTCAAGCAGAGGGCTTGCTCACCAGCGAGGGATGGCACAGAGGCTGCCACATGGTATAAAGTGATAGAGGAGGTAGAGTAGGACCCACGCGAGGGCTTAGGACTGAGCTTCACCTGGAGGGGGCGCTCCAGGTCCCACAGGCAGGCTGAGACATCAGCAGCTGAAGCAGTTATGAATTTCAAGTTTACAAATGGCGGGCAGGGGTGCTCAGGTGCTGCTCTAGTCAGAGAACAGTTTTGGAGGACTTGGCAACTGAACTGATGGGAGGGACTCTGTTAAGTGGATGCACGGAAACAAACGAAGCAGTGGGTTAATCATCAGGGGTGAGGCAGATTATTGCATTTATGATTCACTGCTACTTGGTGGGGTTGAGCGACTTAATAACCCAGTTGGCGAACATTGGCAGGAGGACTTGGGTGATGGCACATTTCGTCAGATTGATTGGCAGAATTTTTATAAAATTAATAAGGCAGATGGAGGCCGCGGAAAGCTAGATGAGGAAATCAAATTTTATTAAGAAAAAGAGAAGAGAATGAACTGACTACTACCCCCAGCTGGGGCAGTTGCTTAAGAACTGAGCCATTGCATGGGGGGAGGCATCGAGGGATTGGTCATTCAGAGGTTAGCAATGGGATTTGGTTTGCTGGCTTGGAGAGGGTAGAATGCTGCTCCAAATTTTGACAAAAGTCAAGAAAACTTTTGCAAATTTTTTCCAGATTCCTGGGGCCAAACCAAGTTGATACTACTGATCTGGGTCCTGATGACCAAAGTCAGCATGTTCACATGGTTCAGGTGTTCCAGATTCATCCCAGGAGGCAGGTTTTTGGATCTGATTATTTGCGACTTTAACCAATCCCTTGATTAGACTTCTCATGATCCAAACTCCCTGGATCTGTTTTAGAGCATTAGGGAGAATGGTTTGAGTCATTCAGGCCCTGATTCGAGATCCAAACCATATCCTAATCCAGTTGCAAGGGCTGTTCCTCAGGACTTACACTACCCTTTTCTTTTTTGACGGTAAGGATTCCACCCCCAAGGGCATTTACCAAAGCATATTTCTTGTGACGCTCAGGTAGCTTTATGGCCAGGATGGCCGCGATCTTCTGAGGAGTGTGGGGGGCTGTCGGGTGAGAGGTGTGGAATTGCTCTATTAAGTCTTTGCAGCTTGTCCAATCATGCACAAAAAGCACAGCTCTTCTCATATGAGGGGTAACCTTGCAGGTGACCAAATACTGAACAGATCGGCGGGACCTCTAGGAAGCTAAAATGGCCTCCACCTCCACTTCCTGGGATTCCCCAATGATGATTGGCTCTGGGGATGTTGGCCTTTTCCCCTTAAAGGGGGTTAGGAGGGAGGTGTGGAAGACATTGTGCTGCTTCAAGTGCGCAGGCAGTCTCAAGTGGTAGGCTCTAATGCTTAAATTTTTATTGACCTCAAAGGGTCCCAAGCACTTGGATGCAAGCTTGCGGGTGGGGGCTTTCAGGGGAAGGTTGTGGGTATCTAACATGACAAGGGAACCAACCTTAATCTAATGACCTGGAAGGTGCTTCTGATCAGCAAACTTCTTGTAGTTTTTGATGGACTTTTTCAAGTGTTTGTGAACCATGATGTGCATCTCGTGGAGAGATCTTACACAGTTCATGGTGGCGGGAACTTCTGATGAGAGTTGGGGGCCAATCTGGAAGAGGGGTTATACCCCAGAGTGGCCTCAAAGGGAGAGAAGCTGGTAGAGGAATGGAGGGAGTTGCTGTATGCAAACTGTGCTAGGGGTAGTCCTTAGACCAGGTGTCTTGTGAGGCCGTCGCATAATAGCACAGGTACTGCTCCAGTACCTGGTTCACCCACACAATCTGCCCATCGGACTGGGGGTGGTAGACAGTGGATCTATTGGGCTTAATTTGGAGGAGATTTAGGAACTCTTCACAGAACCAGGCCATGTACTGGGGTCGCTTGTCACTCACTATCTCCTTGGGGAAACCAAACATGGCTAAGACGTGGTTGACAAATTTATTTGCGGTCTCCACTGCAGAAATGGAAGAGAGGCAGGGGATGAAGAGTGCAGACTTGGTAAATCGGTCCATGACTACTATGATTGCATCTGAGTCACAGGAGGGTGGGAGCTCCACGATGAAGTCCACTGAGACTGAGGTCCATGGCCCCCAGCCTGCTACAAAGGGTGTAGCAGTCCCTTCTTCCCAGAACAATCTGATTTCGCCCAGGTGCAGGTGACACAACGAGAGATCTAAGAGGGGATGTCCTTTGAGGACACAGGCCAGTTGTAGGTTTTCTTTATGAGATCCACACACTTTCTGATACTGGGGTGGTCAACGGTCTAGGGGCATGATAATCCTCAATGACGCAGCTGCATAGGGAGGTGGAATCCTAAATCTGATTATGGAACATATTGTTCCATCATGCAAAGTATATTGTTCTTTATTGTAATGCATGAACTCTAAGTCAGCAAGAGGCTAAACTCCTTCAGGGCAGCGTTTTAGGAAGTGAGGACATGGAGGAGTAGTGGAGCGTCAGGGTCCAAGTCAGCGAAGGATACAGTAGGGGGGCCAATGAGAGGATTTGGGAAGGGGGAACTACAGTTATAAGGTCTAATGGGTCTTCCCCCCGTTGGGAGACAGGGAGTGCTTCAGCTAAGCATGTCCAGTAAAACGCTCAGGGGACCTTTAATGAATTTTTACGTAAAATGGAACCCACAGAGGTCTTAATATGTGCAAGTTTGCCGTTGTCCTAGCTTCTGAGGTTTGCAGTAGTAGAGAAGAGCCTTATGGTCTGTCTAAACGGTAATTTTGTGCTGGGCGCCCTGCAAGAGGTATCTCCAGTGGGTGAGCAACCACGCCACCACTGATAGCTCCTTGTCATATATCAGCCACACCTGCTCTGTTATGGTGAACTTGCAAAAGTAATAGGCCTCAGGGTGCTCAGCTCCCTTGTGCTCCTGTAGTAGAATGGCACCCACTGCCACTGATGAGGCATCACAGGCTACTATGAAGGGGCGGGAGGTATCAGCATGCTGCAGTATGGAGGCTGTGAGAAAAACCTCCTTGATAGCCTCAAAGGCCTGCTGGCACTCGGTGACCATCTAAAAAGGGCGTTTTTCCTGATGAGGTGGTGTAGGGGCGTGGCCAGTTGGGCGAGAGTGGAGGAAAATTTCTTCAAAAAGGTGACGATTCCATGAAAGCTTTTGAAGTTGTTTTTGTATGGTTGGGGTAGGCCAAGAATTGATAACCTCCAGCTTAAGGGGGATGCTTATTCCATCCTTCAGGACAAGATTCCCTAGGAAGGTGACCTCATCCTTGAAGAATTTGCACATGGAAGGTTTAACGAATAGCCCTACCTTGTGGAGGGCTGCCACTACCGCTTCTAGGTCCCTGGCGTGTTGTTCAGTGGTGGGGGAATACCCCAAGATGTCATTGATATAGGCCACCGCACATGAGAAGCGCAAGTCCCCCAACACATCATCAATGAGGCGCTGGAAGGTGCTGACACATTCTTCAAGCTGAACGCCATCACCCTAAACTGGAAAAGCCCCCGGCGAGTGTGTATAGCTGTGAGCCACTTTTGACCCCTCGCCACCATCACCTGATTAAAGGCCTTCAACAAGTTCAACTTTAAGAAGCTTCAAGACTTGGCAATGACCTTGGTGATGCTTTTCTCTAAGGGTAATGGGGTATGGTCCAGGGATGGTAATGCCATTGAGGTGGCCATAGTTGTCGCAGGGGCGCAGGGATCCATCTGCTTTCCTAGCAAAAGCTATGGGGGAGGTGACAGGGGAAGAATTCTTGATGAACCACCCCTTCTCTAGCATCTCGTCCAGCCAAAGAAATAAATCCCTATCCTCTTCGTCTGTATAGTGGTAGAGGGGGCAGCTGGTTTTAGCTAGATCGACTTTCAGCAGGAATGTCAAGTCATATTAGGAGCGTGAGGCAAGCTTAGATTCCAGTTACATGTTGAAGATGGCTCTATATGGGGCTAGGAAGGAGGGGAAATCTGGAGGGAGTTTAGCTAAGGTAGGGTCCAGTAGGGCAATGGAACCAAGGGATTTGCCCTGGGGAAGGGTATCTAGCAAGGGAATCTCACCACTCAAATTGAGGTTTTTTAACAACAAGGAGTTGGTTGCAAGATTGATATGAACTTGTTGGCGGCGCCACCAGCCCACCCCCAAAATTACAAGGTAGAGCAAATCTTGTACAGCTGATAAGTGGTTGGTAAATCCAAAGTCATGAACTGAAAAGTGCAATGGGCGTCAGATGTGGTAGGACTTCATGGACTCTGATGAGGTTCCCAGGATAGATGAAGCTTCCTCATCGTCAGGATTAAGTACTGTGCCACTATAAGTTTAATAAAGTTACCCACTGCTCCGGTGTCAAGAAGAGCTTGTACTGTGATTTCCCCTGATTCAGAGGGAAAGGAAATAGGGAACAGAAGGTACGCTTGATCCTCTTTATTAAAATGAGCCAGAGAAATGGCAGCCGAGGAGGGGGCATGCCCCATCATCAAGAGAGACTGTCCTGAAGGCACAAGGGTGGAGTGCAGCTGATGAGGGTCTCTGCTACTTCCTTGTCCAAATTTGGGAAGTCAAGGGTTAATGTGTCCACCCGCTCCACTCTCTTCAGGGGAAGGCAGTGTCACCCAGGGGAGCGATAGCACCAAACTGAGCAGACTCTGAATTCTGGGAGCCAAAGACCCAGACTCCTGATCTGGGCTGGGGACAGGCGGTGCTATAGGCAGGGGTTCCCCTGAGGAGAGGTACCCAAGGTGGCCACTTGAGGGAGAAAAGGACAGCAAGTCCAGGGGGCGCTTCTCTTGGCCGCGACCACTGGCAGGGGGAGGTGAAGTATGGGGTACCTTGGGGTGGCAGCAGGACATGCGGGGGTGTGAAAGGGCGTAGCCCCAATTGCACAGGCCACAGAGAATGCCATTTTCAAGGATCCAGGGAGAGGGTCCCAAGCTGTGTGGGCCACTGCAGCCGTGTTTAAGGCAGTGCAGAATGTGGAGATGGCGATTTTGGCAGGGATGGTACACTGGGAGCCAAGACTGCAAAGGCCTCAATCAGGGAGGGTAGGTCCATGGCTGTCAGTCCCAAGGTAAATAGATGGAGGAGGCGCGCCAGTCTTGACTCAGGGGCCTGGACCACCGAAGTGACCAGTGCCAACAAGGGGGTGGGGTTACCTGACTTGGCAGCAGACTAGAGCACTCCCTGACCCAACGATGGGCATCAGTCTATGGCATCAAGGAGAGCCACGCTCTGCTGTGCATCAGAGGGAAGTGGGGATTTCCCACCATTGGCAGTGAGGCACACCAGGAGTTCCACAAGAATGCCCAGGATTTGATCAGCCACCTCATCAGAAGGGACAGGGGTAACCCTCAACCCTATTATGTTAACTGATGGTGTGGCGCTTGCCACTGGAGTTCGGCGGGGTGGGGGCCAATTCAGCAATGCCTGGTAGCAGGCCCAGATGAATGAGGCCACCGACCAGTAGAAGAAGGCCAGGTCACAGAGAGAGAGCACGTACATAGTGAGGGCGTAGTCCAACGCTTCGCCTGTGCCAGTGAGGAGGGCTGAGAAGGCGGAGATTAGTGGTCAGTTCATTATGTCACAGATTTGGCTAAGAAGAACTAGACTGGGCTCCCAGTTAAGGTGCACGAGCACCCAGTGGAGGGCCCAGAATTCCAAAGGCATAGCAAACTGAGTGACTACTAAGAGTAGGGTTCTATGGGAGACATGAGGAAAGTAAAAGTTCAGTAATGTATTGAAGGCCCCAGGGCAAACCAGATGGTTGCATTGTGGGTAACTGCGAGTCTTGTAGGGGCAACCCCAAGGGTGGAGAGGCAGGGAGGACGACAACTCCTCCAGAATTCATGGTTGCTGGCTTTCAGCTTCAAGTAGGGGTGCTTGCACGTCAGTAAGGGATGGCACAGAGGCCTCCGCACGGTTAGGAGTGCAAGCAGAGGTAGAGTAGGACCCACATGAGGGTTTGGGACTGAGCTTCCCCTGGAGGGAGCACTCCAGGTCCCACAAGCAGGCTAAGACATTGGCAGCTGAAGAAGTTATGGATGCCAAGTCTACAAATGGCGTGGCAGGGGTGCTTGGGTGCTGCTCTTGCCAGGGAGTAGTTTTGGAGGACTAGGCAACTGAACAGATGGGAAGGATTCTATATAAATGGACGTGCAGTAATGAAAAAGCAGTGGGTTCATCGTTGGGGCAAGGCAGATTATTGCACTTATGATCTTCTTGCACATGGCAGGGTTAAGTTACCAGATAACCCAGTCAGTGAACATCATCAGGAGGACTTAGGTGATGGCGCGTTTCATCAGATTGATTGGTGGAATTTTTATAAAATTAACAAGGCAGATGGATGCTGCGGCAAGCTAGATGAGGAAATAGAATTTTATTAAGCAAAAGAGAAGAGAATGAACTGACAACTACCCCCAGCTGAGGCAGTTGCCTTAAGAAATGGGCTGAATGAATGGGGGAGGTATTGAGGGTTTGGTCATTCGGAGGTTGGTGACAGGATTTAGTTGGTTGGTTTGGATGGGGGTAGAATGCTGCTCCAGATTTTGGAAAAAGTCAAGAAAACTTTTACAAATTTTTCCAGATTCCTGGGGCCAAAAAAGTTGATACTACTAATCTGGGTCCTGATGACTAAAGTCAGCATGTTCCCATGGTTCAGGTGTTCCAGATTCATCCCAGGAGGCAGGTTTTTGGATAAGATTATTTGCGACTTATTTCAATCCCTTGATTGGACTACTCATGTGATCCAAACTCCCTGGATCTGTTTCAGAGCGTTAGGGCGAATAGTTTGAGTCATTCAGGACCTGATTCGAGATCCAAACCATATCTCAATCTGCTTGCCAGTGCATGCCAATCTTGACTGGATCCCCCAGTCCATAATTTGCAGGATAGGCTCTGATGTTGGGAACTGCTATTTTTCCACTATTTTATATAGTTTGTTTGGGGAGTGGGTGGTCCCAGGGCCACTCCATGCCCCCAGTGTGCAATCTCCCTGCATACACCTTATATCAAACTTGCCAGGGTTGAGGAGGGGGAAGAGGGGGATATGGGATATCTTTTGGGGATGGCAGTCACCCAGCGCTCATATATCACATGGGCTAGGTCACTCAGCTGTGACAGGGGGTCCATTGGAGCCTTGTGGCCCCTTTTTGTCTGGAAGGGGTGCTGATACCTATCCAGTTGCAAGGGCTGGTCCCCAGGACTTACAGACTTAGTACAAATATTCTATGAAAAGGGAAACAAATGTAGGTAGGTTTAATTTAAAAACACAATCTAATTAAAAGTCATATATATAAGAGATGAAAGTTTAATAAAATTTATAATAAGAGCCAGTTGTCATTTCAACTGACAGTTTTGGAATTATTCTGTATGATTTGATCTGACCATAAGTTTTGGCTACGCAATTTGGTAGATAATCTGTTGACTCGATGGCTTAATGGTATCGTTCTATTTTTGTTTGTGCCCATGGGCTCTGATTTGCTGTTTTGTAACTTAAAACTTGACATCAGGGCCATTAGAAGGGTCACACGCATCCTGTTGGTCTACAGCTTTATGATTAGCTGGGCGATGCAATGTGTTAACTTCTTATTTATGTCATATTTACAGATGCCTACTTTTTCTACAATTCTGCATTCTTATTGGATGAGAATTCCAGATTTACAACAAAAAGCTTCTCTCTAAAAATTAGTTTATAAGATCCAATGAAGTTATGACAGTAGGACTACATCAGCCATATTATTGAATCTAATTAAAAATGGTATTATATAATTTACCTAAACCTTGAGCAATCAGCGTCAAAAACTAAGTGAAACGACTTTAGTTAAACTCAGCACTTTCTGATTTGTTCTGTTTGATGACTCATGGCTCACTCATGAAATCATAGAGGTTAGAAGTCAATTTTATCCATTTAGTGAGTTCTTCACAATTTGATTGGTCCACTAAGCCAAGTTAATAAGATTCAAATGACAAAATGAAATTATGATATCACAACATGATGGTTTATTAAATGATAAAGAAAGTTTTGAATGCTTCCGGCTAAAGGTAAGATAAAAATTCACTTGATCTCTTTATCATAAGGTAAAAGTTTTAGTTAGATGCTTGTATATTTAATAAATTTGATTGCCCAATTAGTAAATTTACCAATGGCCATTTAAAATACTTCATTCTATTTATTTAGTTGTATGATTGGCTCAATTCTTACAAAATTTATTAATAACTATCTTTGATATATTTAAACTCATCACACTATGATAACATATTATTGCAAGACTTAACATACACCCAGCCATATGTCATATTAGTGTCAATATGTATAATTCTAATCAGTTGTTTTTTGGTCAATACACGCCAAATTTACTGATTGCCATATACAATAAAATACTCTAAACCCAGTTAAATTATTGGTCAATCCATGCAAAAATGATAGCCATCTATAATGATTACAGATTGCCATGAATAAAATTTAAACTTGCTTAGATTTTGAATATACCCCCATCCATAGGAAATAATAGTGTCAATATTCATGTCAATATATATAGTATTATTCAGTTGATTTACTGGACAATGCATACTAGATTTATAGTTTGCCATCTATAGTAATTTATTTTAAATCTAGTAATTTTATTGGTATATTTATGTAAAAAAGATAGCTATCTATAATGATGAAAGATTGTCACACTATGATTTCATACTTGCCTGGATTTGGGCATACCCCAGCATTAGGACATATTCATGTCAAAATTTTTACTGATTTTAATAAAAGGTTTATACAGGATTGAAAAAGTTAAAATTCTAATGGTAATTGTATATTGTTTTGGCTAAGAATTTTGGTATTGATCATTTAATTTGATAAGTTCATAAGTTCTTATAAAGTGGTTGGAAGCCTTTATTTAATTTGAAAGCTCAACTATTGGTTTTGGATGAGTAGTGGTAGATGGTTTTAATTTAATTTGATGGGTTCAATGGCATGAGGTAAGTTGTTAATGGTTTAAATAATTTAATAGGCTCAATTCTTTATTTCTGAGTATCAGTGATTTTATTTTGAGCCTATAGATTTCTACTTAAA
Organism: Massospora cicadina; assembly: GCA_022478985.1. NCBI lineage: Eukaryota > Fungi > Entomophthoromycota > Entomophthoromycetes > Entomophthorales > Entomophthoraceae > Massospora > Massospora cicadina. The sequence continues at coordinate 171,005 of JAKSZP010000089.1, read as the reverse complement.
TTTATCAATGGCTATCTACTAATATATAAAACTAATATAATCATATAAGATCATCTGTAAACATTAAACCATGAGCAAATCTAGATAAATCAGGATATTGATAACACAAGGTTATAACTCTATATAAAATCATTGTGCTTATATACATGAATATGGGACATGATATCTCATGAATAAATGAACCTAAAAAACTAAACTTCGCACAAGTACTCTATAGAATTTTTCAAATGAGGAAACTGGCTAATGTAATTTAAGGATTAATTTACAAAGGTTATATATTTGAAAAGATATGATTAAATAGCTTTATATATTGTTTTGGCTGAGCGCTTCAGTATATAATATAATTTGATACGTTAATAGTTTTATAATCAGTTGGTAGCTTTTGGTTGTTTAGTAAATAAAATAAAATATTTGAGGTGGGTCAACCTTGGGACAAATATACCGCACCAAGATTTAGTCTACAAGTAAAGGTTTTTAACTCAAAACTTGCACTAGGGTGGAAGCAGTTTTACCTGCTAAGCTAACCACCCTAGGGTGTTTAATAAGTACAGCAATTGGTTTTGTGAAGAGGTAATAGTTTTGCTCAGTTTAATGGTTCATTTGGTAGTCTAAAGGGCTGATGATTTAAAAAATTTAGTGGTTTTAATTATTTGTGGCCAAGTGGTTGGTAATTGGAATATTTGATAGGTTTGATGATTTCAGAACTTATGATGGCTACTACCAATATCAAAACTAAAATGCTTGGATAGGATCAATTAATAAATTATAAACCCAAACTAAGCTGGGTGAAATTGGATTATTTCTAATAAAGTATTTAGCATAGGTACCCCTAAGTCCACCCATTGGAATAACATTGATGGCGTGCTAATAAGACTTGAATTTGAAACTTAGACAGCCTATTGGAGAGATGGTAGTAATATAAGTAGCATTGGCAATATAACTGAATTGAGGTTAGTTTGATCCTATCTGCAATTGATTTTTGCAGTGCAACTCTGCTAATTTATATACCTCATCTATTTATTATAAAAATTCTTATCCCCAACTTTTAGGGTTCTAATTCTCAAAAACTTTATCCAGTTGTTTAATGTCAATAGAATTTCTCATGATTCATACGCTTAAATTTTTCATAATTCATGTTATTGAATTGTGTGTGTAAAGCCTGGTGAGAAACCCCTGCACCTAGACAAGAAGCAGTTTCCCTGCAGAACATTAAAGGCCCAAAAAAGCCGCTGTCCCTTTCATTATCAAGTGCAATTTAACTCATATTGTGGATGAGAGGTAGGTTACAGCCTACCCTCTCAAGGGTTTCTCTTTAATCCTTCCTGCCACCAAGAAGTTTGTAAAAAGGATTCAGGAGCTGTGTAAGGTAGTAATGGGGCCAGAGGTCACTGCAAGCAGGTAATTTGCTGCCTTTAAAGATCATAATATCTAAGAATGGGGTTTAGTCCCTCCTAGGGAGTAAGCAATTTTTGAATGTAATCAATCCATATGAATCAATCTGAAGTAAAGAAGTTTTCTCCCAGATTTTCAAACCACCATAAGGTGGGCGAGCTTGTCCTAAGTTGTACAGTTTTCTAAATCAATCAATTAAAAATGGAATTTCCCCTACCTTCCCTGTTCCTTGTTGCAGCACGACAGTTCCCTAAACATGATACATCATCTGATAAGCTATGCCAATGTCAGAGATAATTTTATTTAAATTTTTGATAGTAATCCAACACTTCAGGCCAGATCTGAATTATTAATGGATAACATAGTGTGTCAATCCAGTGAGATCTTGCTATGTGAAATTATCTTTATTAATTAGCATACACCCTTAATCACCACCTATTTGGTATATAAAAAATTAGTACACAACAAGTTCTTATGTCTTTCAATTCTCTTTATTTCACAATAATATAAAAACTACCCTAAATTTTTTTTAGAATTTACTTTAAAATTTGCAATAGTTCTTAATTTTCATGTTCCTTAGTCTCAACAATGTCTAAGCCATAATAGCGATCATCACCACTCTCCTGACTTCTATGCTAGAGTGGGGCTACCAGTATGTGTCTTTTCAGCATCTGTCCCCTATCCTTGACGCTATTAAGCATCGCAACTTTACCATGCACTATCAAGTAATCCAATCCCAATTAATAAGTTCCGAAGCCATTTCATGAGATTCTTCCTCCTGATACCAGAGATTCTCCTCTAGTTCATCCTGTGCCTGTTGAGTCTACCCAGCCTGGATCCTCTGCGTCAGCTGTCACCACTACTTGTTTCTACTGGGGTTGTTAGTAACCCTCATTGTAAGTCATCATCCAAGTTCTCCCCATCCTAAAAATAAATAATATTATGTTCAGGCAAATCTTTGAAATTCCTTTTTTAGGTGTCTACACATCCAGACTTGCAAGCTAGTCTTGGTTCTATCAGCTGCTTCAATGAAAGTGCACTTATAAATTTTACGCATACCTTAAGACATTTAGATTTTATTGAGTGTACATCAGAAGAAGTTTATCAAGTTTAGCAAAAGTTTTTTCTCATTATTTCAAGGAAATGGAAGTCTACACATAAATTCCATAAAAACCTGGGTATACCGGGGATTATTGTGGACTCTAATGGTTGCAATATAAGTTTTTTCATTAGAAAACTTTAGATAAATTCATTTTGTAATTTTAAGATTAATAAGTTACTAAGCTATTGACTTTCCAACTATATATTGATTAACCTTAGCTTGACTTAATTTAGAAAAAAAAACTTTTTTAATTTTTAGCTTATTTTTAGGTGTGATAAAGCCATTGGAACCAATTTTATTGTTACATCACATAACCCACCCAAAATAAGCAATCAAATATTCTAAAGAGTTCTATTTAGTTTAGATTCTGTCTCATATTTTTTTTAAAACTGGTATTTGACTTCCTGAGAACTCCTCAGCATTGATTTCCTGTTAACAATGACCTGTTCAGTGTCACGCGCTCAATGATGCTGCCACAGGTAACAAAAGCTGGTCTAGGGTTTGTGCACCCTTTTAAGCATATCAGCCTGATATGAGATGTCAATCAAGCCACAAGGTGAGCAATAGTGGCACAGGTGACTAGATGCTGGGCGGTATTATATCCTCCCACCGCATCTAAACTTGATGTTGTGCATGTAAGAAGTTGTCAGCAGGCTAAACTCTCAGGGTATATACCTTCCAGGTAATTAGAGATTGGGTTAATTTTAGAGAGCTCGCTGCACATTAGATAGTGGGGAACAACCTGACATCACAAAATAATAACCAAGTAACAACACTTATCTTTTTGGCAATCAGTAGAGGTGATTTTAATAATGTTAAGATCATATGTCAAGTTGGAAATTCAGCACTTAAGAGACCTAAAAATGAAAGCTATCTCATGTCATACTCTTTCAATTGCATTATCAGTTGAAGCCTATAATTAATTAACTTACTTAAGAAAATAATTTATTTCTAGATGTTTTTTATATTTTATATTTAGAAAATAAATTTTTGATTAATACAGAATATTATTATCAGTCTCTCATATGTTAGGCTACTATAAAAAGTCTGAGAACTTCTAGAAAGATAAGCATCCGCTAAGAGCAAATGACAACTCATACAAGATTAATACATGATATATGGTTTGACTCAATGGGTATCTAGAATTTATATAGAGAAATTGAACCATTATAGTATCTAAGTAATTGGGTTAATAATGATCATTTCTTAATCTATATATAATATTATTTAGAAACTTATTGATATAATTCATTAATATGATTCTAAAAATTGGCATACTTAAATTCTAAAGATAGATTTTGATTTGAGAGTATGAGCATGGAGACGATGCATTCAAGGATAGAGTGAGGCTAGAAAAGCTTGGAAACCAAGCCATAACCCTTCAACCATACCAGGATCAGCAAAATTCTCATCTAACCATGGAAGAAGAGGAGGGGGTCAGGATCCTCGTCAACTGCTCTTTTTACATAAAACAAAAGTCATGGCGGAGAACAATGGTTTGGGGGTGTTGATGGGGGTGGGGTTAAAGTTTGTTATAAGGTGATAAGTCAGAGATGAGAATGAAACTGTTGCAAGAAGTGACTGTATTAGTCGCAGGGTTTTTGTAAAAAAGTTGCTTCAATGTATGTTGACAGGAAACGTGACTGAGAAAATGTGGTTCATTAAAAACTCCCTTGTTTTAAAATACTTAGACAATTATTGCCCACAATAAACAAAAAATAAAATACTAGAAAAACTATTAACCAAAACCCAAGGTATCTTGTTAGTGGCAATAGTTGTGGTTTTAATAGGTGACAAGTGGCAATCATTTGACCACCTATCTAACTATCACTTTGGTAATACCTACTAGAAAAAAGATATTAGCCTACCCACCTTAATCTATGGTCTAACCAGACTAGAAGTATGAAAGAACGTAATTTAAGTGTAAAAAATCTTAAACTTAATTTAAAAATAATTGACTTTAGTTGTTGGAAAATATATATTCTTTTACATAGTTATAAATTATTAATTGAGTTAACAAAAAATCAGAACTTCACAAAATAAAAGTTATTTGGATTATCCATAGTAGTTTTAGAAGCTTAAAATAATCAATAATTTCTACAATCAATCAATCAATTGAAGCTAAGGTGAACCGCCTGTTTTTAGGTCTAAAAATTAGAATAACTATTTAGATTGCAACATTGCTTGCTTGAATAGAATGCTAACTAGAAACATATTGGAAAAAGTATTATTTGGTTAAAAACATTCACATCTCCCAGCTTAACCAAAATTATCTTCTTCTAACATTGCTGTCAGTACCATGAGCTCCTCCTCAAAAAATGATCTAGGAGGTGCGGTGCTTATTTAACTCAGTTCTTCATTGAAAATAGACAGAGAGGTTATGAAGCAAACCCCTCCTCCAGGTGACTTTAGAAAAATAAAGCGGTGAAACTGATTTCCAAAAAATATAATATAAATTGCACAAAATTAGTATCCACGTTTGTTGCTGAAGAAATCAATGATAGAGTCATAAAGTATCTTTCAGTGAACATTGCTGAAGTGAATGATATTAAACCATACCAAAAATTGTCATTTCTATTATATAGGAGTATATTATAATATCTTCAATGGAATTTTATTTTTTATTTTTTTATTTTATATATAAAAAATAATTATTTTCATGCTTAAAAGTTTAGTATGTATCCTTGATTTTTATGTTGCCAGGCAATCACTTCTTATCTAGCTTGACCAAGTCGTGGGATGCTGCAAGCTCATTCATTTGTATCAAATGAAAAGATACTATCACTTTGTTCTTTCTAACTGTATTGGTTTATCAAACATTTGGTCACCAACGTCTGTTATTTGCCATGCCCCAAAATTTTTATTTCCTATGTGACACATGATTTTGTTCTACTGTCCTTCAGGTTGCATATAATTTGGCGTAAATTGTTTGGGTGTTTTTTTAAAGAGTGTCCACTTTTAATAATTAAAAGTTCTCTGGATTTAATAAGTATTTGGCGAATGTCCCCTCAAAGTAAAACCATGGATTTCTTCAAGTTTATCAGGTGGCTTCTTTATTTGTCTTCCTGGGAATACTTAATTAGAATATAATCTGCATAAACTAGGTTAATATAGTCTTTCCTCTTGCTTTAAGGAAAATCAACATTTTGGTTGTATAACAGCAGCAAATTTTGCCTTATAATCTCAATATTTAAATCAGACCAAACCCCATACTAACGCATGAAGCTAGTACCAATGCCAATATCATTTTTCTAGTTTTGTACATAAATAGCAGGTGATGTACAATGATTGATCAAAAAAACAATAGCTAATTAAGAAAATGCTCCAATATGAGTGTTAGTTTGTAAACCCCCAGTCCCATATTTCCTTTACATAGTAAAGATCTGGTGTGAGTCTTAATTTCTTCACCAACTTTGTAATGATGTTATTAATTTAGGCCTAGCTGTCAACGCTTGCTATAACCTTGACTCAAATAACCAGAATATACATATATGTACAACCAGAGTCCTGTTAAATACTGCTTGCTTAAAATAGCTGAATTATTTGCCAAATTAAATGATTGCATAAGTCGTTCAGTTGTATTGGAAAATTTTCCACAAATGGTAGTGGTTGAGATTTAAGGTTGTCAAATGTGAGATTATCTTGTATCATGTTTATTTACATGCCCTGGTGTTGCTTCACATAGGGACTCAGAACTTCTCTAGTTATTTTGGGCTTAGTCACTGTAACTTTAAAAGTTTAACTACATGCACTCCAGTGCTCGTTGCTAGACATATTGAGGGTTTGGGGCCTTCACCCCTAGAGTTGTAATGCATCTATGCGGTTTTTGTTCAAAATTTCTTGTAACTTGAGCATGGGCGGAAATAAACTGTTCCTTGTCTATTTTACCTGGTCTATTCCCTGATAAGTCATTTTGTTCACATTATCATTAGGGAAAACCATGTTATTGTTGTCCCTTGAATTTCTTCATTATGCAGAATTTGCAGCGTGGCCATCTTTACCTCATTCATAACAGGTTAATAGTTTTTCTTTGGCAATTTTTCATGTGTAATATTCGTTTCAGCAGCTTGAGATTAGTGTATTTCATGTTGTTCCAATGATGTGTATAAATGCAACCATTTGTGAAGTCTTAGTATTACTCTAGATGCAAAAACCATGCCCATTTTATTTTCTAAAGGGACAGAGTGCCACTTTAATTGCAATGTGTGCAACAATATCATTTATCATACATGGCTCAGTGAATATTTGAGTTTTATGATAAAACTAATCAGCAAAGGCATCTATGGCTTCATGATTCTTGAACAGAATACACATAAATTTCTGCTTTTAGTTTGCAAGGCGCTCTGAGCTGCTACATTCGCTCATAATGGAATCTTTCTTCCTCACAGTATGTCCATTCATTGGTTGCTAATCTTGCTAGGACATTGTTTAAGCTCTCCATACCCAGACAATCAATTACATTGTTTTTTCTGACAATCATCGCATCCCATCATGGCCTTTTCATAAAATTTGATAAATTTGAAACATTATCTTTCTGAAATTCAGGCAATCTTGGTGTTAGTCAGAAGTTGTCAATTGTATGGAAATTGTTGCCAATATATACTATCCATCCCTTGAATCATTTGGTTCTAAGGATGTTCACAAATTACCCTAGCGTGTTGTTCTGTAATGATCTTCAATAACTTGAGGAATCTGGTGTACCTTTATGGTTGATTGCAATTTTACTGTTATCAGATGTAAAGTTTAAGATATTTCCTTTTCTCCAGCATTTTTCTTTTGAAAGTATTATCTATTTTCTTCCAAGCTTATATATTTGTTTAAACTTTCTCTCCCAATTTCTTTTAATTTGATTTACATACCTTCGCCTTTCAGTTTTCAACGCGTGTCCTTCTAACGCTTTATTTCAAGTTATTGTGGGGAAGGCTGACCATGGGACTGACACTTCCAAATATGACTCAGACGAGACAAAACTTAGTACCAGGGGAGGCACCCCAGAGAAGCGATGCTATCTCTTGTTGCCAGCGGGAACGCCACTTATGGGAAGGGGGAGGGAACGTGTGTAGGGGACGTAGCCACTATTGAGCACATGTGGAGGAAGGGGTCTGATTTGATGAACCAGACTGGGAACCAGGAGGAGACCAGCTGTCAGCAACGCGGTGGGAGATATCCAAACATCCACGCTTGAAAGTGATCCACCAAATGAGACCGGAATCTGTGGACAGCTTCAGGGAGGGTGGGGATGGATCCAGCAATGGCATCCAAGACAATCGTGTGGATAGTCCACATGGCGATTGCAACCACCAGAGCACGGAGGGAGGGTGGGAGGGGGAGGCCATTGATGAAGCAAACATATCTCTTGACAGACTGAAGGGATGTGTTTGATCCTGGCCTAGCAGACGTTGGACTTCGCGCCATATTACTTTAGAGGTGGGGCACTTCTCCAGGCGGTGAAACAGCGTTCCATACTGGCCACACACGACACAGGATGAGTGTAAAGCATTAGAGCGCTCAGCTGTACGATACACCCGCCTCAGGCAGCGCCACACATGGGAGCGGACTTGAGGCTGCAACAGAGGATGGTGTGCGTATTTCCAGATAGTCTTTTGGGTCTCAGTGGAATAAGGGATGTCCATCATGTCCAGGTAGTCCACCCTGGATAGGACTTGGGGTCGAATGGGGATCACGCCATCATGGATGAAAAGCCCCTGTACCTCTTGTGTGAACTGAGGAGAGGGGCGGCCTCTTCAGGTTGTATGTCCACTAATACAAATTCTCCACTCCGCGCTTCGCATGGAGAGTAGGATTCGTTTGTAGTGGGTTTTGGTCCCGTGAGGACCTGTGGCTGATGTGTGTGATGCGAGGTATTTCATCAGGGAGTAGGGGTTTGATGGATTGTTGAGGCCCAAGGCTCAGGAGAAGTTGGAGTGGGCCGCGCGGGACCAGTTTTGGGATGGGAGTGTAGGAGCAGTGACGGCTGCAATCCAGGTGCCCAGGATCTTGGCGGCATGGGCTTTGAAGTCAAGTAGGCCCATGCCACCATGATGATGAGGGCCAAACATGACCTCTAGCCGTACTGGTGGAGGGCGGCCTGACCAAAGCCAACCTTGTAGCAAAGCATACAGGGATTTGAAGAAGCTTGGGGAGAAGGGGATGGCGTGGGCTCCGAACCAGACTTTGGATAGGAGCATAGAGTTGGCAAGAACAACCCTGCCAGTGAGGGTAGTAGGGTGGGCTCTGAGAGAGGCGATTCGCTTCGTCACGTTGTCCAGTATATTGCACTCCATTACTGATGATGCGTATCCACCTGCCTTCAACCACACGCCCAGATGGCGTACCGTTCCTATGGTAGGTCATGGCACAAAGGGAGCACCAGTGGAGCGGTGTGTTTTGAGTTAGTAAGGCGTGGACGTGGGCGAGCAGATGGCCGGGTTGGGAACTACTTGCTGGGGCCCAGCAGTTCTGAAACTGACCAAGGAGGATGATTTCGGTTTTGGAGGTGTTCAGTGCCACGTTGCTTACCTGGGAATATTCCTGGATGAGGGCTTCAAGCGCGCGTGCATCTTTGTTATTAGACACCCCCACCATGCAATCATCTGCAAATGCCATCATCTTGACTGGAATTTGCCTGGCACATGGACCCCAGTGAGTTGGGCATTCACATTTCGCAGTAGTGGGTCAAGGCTGAAGTTGTATAAGAGTGGGCTCAGGGGGTCCCCTTGTCACAGGCCCCTTTGAGGACGGACCACTTCCGTTAGGAAACCTGGGCCACGCACTGCCATTGTTGCAGATTCCGTGAGCAGCATCACCCAGTTAATGAAGCGGGAAGGTAGGCGGAATTGTTGGAGGCAGGCCCTAAGGTATTCCCAGTTTACTCTATCATAGGCCTTTTGTTGGTCCAAGAATACAAGTGCCCCAGAGGCTGTGGACTGACACACATTAGCCACAGAGTGCACGTTATCCCAAATCGACCTTCTGGGGATGAAACTGAATTGTTCTGGAGAGATGGTGGCAGATGCTACAGTCCCTAAACGGTTAGCCATAATTTTGGTTAAAATTTTGGTGTCTGTTTTTGTTAGAGAAATGGGGCGCCAGTTGGCTAAGTCTAGCCTATCCCCTTTCTTGAAGAGTGTGACTGTAAAGGCCTCATGTCCTCCTGGTAGGAGGTGCATTTCCAACAGGCTTTGGTTTATTGAGGCTAGCAGCAATGGGGATATATATTTAAAATATTTTTTGTAGAACTCATATGGAATGCCATCTGGGCCTGGGCATTTTCAGTTTGACGCACCACAAATGGTAGTCCATAATTCGTTCGGAGTAATTAAATTCATTATTTCCGGGTATTGGAAAATGGTGCAGATATGAGCTCAGTTGAGAAATTCTGCCATTTCAGCTGGCTGAATTGGTTCGGCTCAGTATAACTCAGAGTAATATCTTTGCATTTCGATTGCCGCTTCAGCCGGTGTATCCACGATAGAATTATCCGATCTTTGCACCTGTGTGCAGGACACGCTCTAGCGTGGTGCAAAATTTTTTTTGAAGAAGTATGTGGTGCACTTGTCACCTTTAGTGATGCGTGTGGCCCTGTATTGGACACAAACCCAATGTTTGTGTTGCCTTTCAAGTGTGGTGAGGTGGGCGGCTGCTTCCGCCCACTTCTGGCCCCATGCAGGGCTATATCCTGAGGCTGGAATGTTGGACTCCAAGTGGGCCAATTCCGCCAGCGTGCGCAATATAACCATCAATGTGGCTCGTGAGCGTCTGGATGAGAGATGGCGATAGTGGGGGATGGTGTCTTCTTTGAAAGTTGCCCATGTGGAAATGGGGTCCACGCAAAATGGTGCAACAAACAATTTTGCCAAAGTTGCCTCTTCCACCCACATGGAAAATCCTGGTGACGCGAGCTCTGGGGGGCGGTTTTGCACCAATGTGGGGCCTTTGCAACTGTGATGGGTAAGTGGTATGTTATCGAGACCAGTCGGTGGTCAGAGAATTCCATTTTTGTTGTTAGGAAGTGGGAGATGTGGGGTTGGAATTTTGCCGGCACTAGAATAAGGTCAATGTGGGTCATGGACCTTAATTGGCCATTGTGGACGTGGGGACGCGTCATGTTTTCAAGCAGGGGGGCATGTCGCGGCAGCACATCCATTAACTTAAGGGTGGCTTTTAGAATGCGTAGTTCTACGTGACCCTGTGGGGTATGGGGTGAGGGCAGCCACCAGTCCGTTGGTGAGGTTAGCCAACAGTTCATGTTGCCAATTAGGAAAGAATTGGGGGGTAGCAGGAGGGATTTGACCGACGAGAAAAATTCCTGACACTCATGTGCACCATTTGGGGCGTAAATGTTGATGATTGTGTGTGCAACATCGGCCCATGAGAAGGTGACAATGAGCAGTCAGCCATTTAGGAATGTTTCTGAAGATGTAAATTTGAAAAAATTGTTTTCCAAATAAGCACCCCACAGTGCTTCAACCAAAAGGATAGGGATGGTAGGAGCATTGTTTTCCAAGCTTCCTCGGAACCTCATGGACAGTGGGACTCCTGGATGGCCAGGATATCCACAGGTAAATTGTTTTGTAAAAAACTCAGTTTCCTAGCCTGGGACGGGGAGGCCTTGAGTCCGGCGATATTCAGCGTCCCTAGAGTGAAGGTTTCCCCCATCGCACCTTAGGTGTGAGGGGTGGGCCCCGGGCCCACCAGCCTCTTCCAGGTCCCCACGGGCTTTCACAGCAGCGCAGGTATTAGCAGCAACGCTATCAGGGTTTTTGTTATTTTTTGTGGAAAGAGTCGCGTTGGCTTTGGCCTTTGCTTTTTGTTTTCCCAATGGTGGACGAATTTTTTGTGGTGCAGATAAGTTCGGTGCACTGTTGAGTGGGGCAAAAAAATTTTTTTTGGTTGGGATAGGTTTAAGTCAGTTTTGACCAGGGCTTGGGTGCAGCAATTGGGTGAGATTGAATCTCCCATCGGATCCTCTTTTTAGTGGCCCATTCAGCATGGGCCTCCTAATCTGATTGGGTGATGGATTCCTGAGTTGCTTCCGCCGCAAAGGTCTCCATGTCCTCCTGGCGTTGTGAGTGTGGGATGGTGGTGGTGGCCTTGGCCGCTTCCTTGGCCGCGGTCCTACAGGCCTGCTTGGCCTTCTTCTGCTCCTGCAGGGAGATGGGCTTTACCAATAGGTAACAGCCTTGTGCTCCACACGGGAAAGCCTCCTTGGTGCTTGCGGTTGGTTTGTAGTGCGCCTCTCCACTGGCCATGGCCGCCGAGGGGTGCTCTTGGAATGTGACAACCTCTTTGATGGGGCATGCGTGCGCCTTATGGCCAAACGCGTCACAGTGGGTGCAAATGGGGGCGCGCTGTCCACGGTTACCCAGAATGGGTGGGTGGTGTGCCCTGCGATGTCAATAAAGGTGGAGTGCGGGATCTGGGTTAGGTCCTTCACAATCTCCTTGGTTGGGGTCAGAACTGTGATGGCTTTGCTGGTGCACAGGTGTGGCATCAGCATGTAACGTTGCATTTTGAAAGATTGTATTTCGCCATATATGGCGAGACCATCTTTCAGGTGTTGCTCCAAAATGTCACGTTTTACCGTAGTAGGCAAAAAGTCAAACGTGAGGAAAATTTGGTTTGATTTTGTCCATCTGGTGCGTTTAGTTTCAATGACCCATTGCCCTTCGGGGAGATTGACCACTATGCGCACCACTGCAGCCTCATCTGCTGCTATTTTGCTTTCAAAACCTAGGTCCAGCCAACTACACGACATGGAGTGAGGTGCAATGTACACCACGGTTGAGAAATTTTGTGTACATCTTCACAAAATTTTTCCCATAGGGCCATTTTTTGGATGTCCAGATACACACGGACTCCAAATTCCACCAACAAAAGTGGCTGGGAATGTGGCGTGTTGATGTACTGGTTGCATCGTGCTTGCCACGCGAGTATCTCTGGGGAAATTGTGACCGCCAGTTTTTTTAGATTTTTTATTCCGCCAGATTCTCCGGGGCGTTTTCAAACATTAGAGGCCGCGGGCCTTCCGCCTGCTCCTCTTGCCTTGCTTGCCCAACTGCTCCCAGACATGGGCGCAGACTAATCCCCTCTATGAGATTATCAAACTAGATTTAGTCTTGAATTGAATGGGTTGCAAAAGTGTTTGCAAAGAGAAAGAAAAGTTTGTCCTTCTAACGCTTTAGATAGTTTACAAATCTCATAAGCATTTTTCTCCAAGAGTTCCAAAAATGCAGAAAACTGTTTTTTGCATTTCCGTGATTTCCTTAGACACCAATGCTTTAAATTGTAAACTGCTACCTTTCCAGATTATTCTGCCCTAATTCTGTAATAACTCATTTTTTTCAATGGCTCTCATAGCCCTCTGTAGTTAGAACAACTTGTTGCAAACAGTAACAGCACAGGTTTGACGATATACTTTTAATAAAGTTGCCTTATTGATTGTTACCAGGAAGCGTGACTCAACAAAAAATGGTTCATGTGAAAACTTGGCCCCATTTGTTTTAAAAAATTCTTAGGCAACAATTGATTACAATATACTAAAATAAACTATTAGAATATCAGATAATTAAAAACCAAGGATTCTTGTTGGGAATTAGAGATGGGGTTTTTATAGGCAATGAGTGGCAATCAAATGCCACCTATATATAATTATCTCATTTGGAAGTTTCAATAAGAAAAATAAGATGTTACTTTTTACCTTACTCTAAGGGTTTACCCATACCTAAGCGTAAGGAAAAAACGTAATTCAAATTTAAGGAAAAACCTTAACAATTGAGTTACAAAAACTTTGACTTTAGTTGTTGGAATTAAATTATCATCATATAAACAAAATTTATTTTATTGAATTAATGACTTGGTCAGAGCCTAACAAATATAAAGTTTATTGGGTATTATCCCCGTTAGTTTGTGAAGCCTTATAAATTTTAAAATGCTACATTGAGAAATTCAAGCTAAGGTGAACTAGCTGTTGGTAGTCTAAAAGTTACAGAAACTTACCAATTAAATTGGTGGCCCTCGCAAAAAATAGAATGTAAACTTTGGAACATAATGGAAAAAGCATAATCTGGTTAAAATCCCAACATCAAAAAATCAAGTTGTAAAATTATTGAAACTTTGTTTTACCTGGATGTGGACATTGGGTAGAGAAGTAAAGGTTGCAAAACTTGAGAGTATTAACTTTAACTTTGGGGAAAATTCTATTGCAGCAGCTATGGTGTGGACTTCCATGGTCCCTTTTGTGTGAAGCGTGAGGATATTGAGCTAGGTAATAACAGGGAATTCAGATGATAAAGTTGGTGGGGCACACCTTTAGCCAATAAGGCATCAAAATAAATTCATTTTCTTTATAGAGTGGGTGTCATTTTAGTGAAAACCGCCTCTATCATTCCAAGCTGGTGGCTGCTTTGAGTTAGTTTGGTACATCTAGTGGTTGAAATCTTCTACAGTGCCCATATTATTGAAAAAGGCTCAGCGAAGCAAAATATTAATACCCAGAGATTCAAATGACTATCAGCATATCTAAAGCTAAAAGGCTCAAAGAAATGCAGCTCATAAAAGCTATCTATATAACCAAGACAGGTCTCTCATAGTTATTGGGAAATTTTTATACCAAACGTGGCGATTTTTAAATGCATAGGGGAAACACTCAGAATGATGTAGTCAGATCGATGACCTCAGCTCACTTAACATGTGAGGCCAACTTGCTGCTCAGGAGGTCTACTCTGCGCAGATTAGGCAGACAACCTTCTCTTTGATCACAATCTTCCTCATAGAGCAAATTATCCTCTGATGCTACCATTGTAGCTCAATCTCTTTGGTAAACTGTTCACGCTCTTGGAAGTAACCTTGTTAAAACTCTTTGCCATGTTCTCTATATGTTGCCTACATGACACAACGGAATCCAATTCAACCTCTCATTTCGTAGCTCAGCTCCAAGGTATCTATAATGCCAAATTGTCTTGTTCAAAAAAGCAAATCTCAGACTGGCTACTGGCGATTAGATCACTTAAACTACTATAAGTGAAAAATAGGATAAAATTGAGATTATGTAAAAAATGTTTTTTACTAGAGTAAAAAGTAAAGTTTTTTATACTTCTAGCAAAATTCAAGAAATAAATTTAATGATAATTGCGGAATACTTTGGGAGAGAGGTAGCAATATAGGGAAATTTCATGATACCCATGTGAGATGGCATCTGATTGCTGCATTAGATGCTTTGTCCATAAATGAATCCTGTTTCTTTAAGCTCCTTCTCGCAGCAATCAACCCTGAACCTGGATTTCAATGGGCCCTTTACTCTATACACACTTCTGTGTTGTGGGAGGTAGCATCTTCTCCAATTATTGCATTATTAAAAGCTTAAGTGATATTATTCTCAATATTATCTTTAGGATATGGTGCTCCTCCAATGCACCTCACATCAGGCTTTTTAGAAATTCTCATAGATTGCTTGCTAGAATCAGTAATATTCAGATGAGAGCTTTGCTCTTTAGAATTAGGGTCTCAGTCAATTCATTACTTCATCATCAGCAAGTTGCAAATCATTTCAGCTAAAGGTATAAAAGTGGTCAATTTTTATAGTGTTCTTCAGCGACGACATTGTCCACATATAGCAAATCTTCTGAAGCGTCTGATGAGAATTATTTTGCATAAATGAATACTGACCATGGGGAGAATTCTTGCCTCGCCTGCATATATAAAGGGGCTTGTTCAACTCCATCTGCAGCGGTAAGGATGCCAGTACTCCCACCAGTTTGGGGTTGAACACTGTACATTATATCAGTTGAGGAATGATCTGATGATAATCTCGTGGCCTCATCCATGACACTTCCCCTTCCAAGTTGAGACCAGGGGAATGACCACAGGTGCAGTGCATAACCTATTTAATATAATGTTAGTAATATCATCCTGGATAGAGTATTCAGACCCTCTCTTTGCCAAGTTGTTGCAGACCCAGTCCAGATGTCCTGTAACTTCTCTGGCTTTAATCCTCATATATGATAGAACAGAACTTTATCCCTAGGATGAACAAAGGTAGCCTAGTTCATCTCTGACTCTATCATCGACTTTGAGGGATAGTCGCCTCTGAATCTTTCAAGGCTTCCAGTTAAATTCTAATAATAGTTATCTGGTAACTCCTGCTAAAAGCTTCCAAACGGCATGTTCTTCCAGTACGCTGTGATGATTAGTGTTAGTAGGGTTAAAAGTGCTGACTCTCGCCCATACATAGCTTTGAAAAAGGTGCATCCAAATCATTCAATGGTGGCTCAACAGGTAATTAAAAAACGCTGAGGGCAGCAACTTATCCCATTTTGATTTGTAGTTAATTCCCATCTTCCATAAAATCCCTCCCAAGATTCCCTTAACTCGCTTGACACTTCTATTTGAGGATGTGGTGTAGGGAGTGGTAAATTTCTATTTTACTCTTACTAAGTCTATTAGCTTAATCACCACTTCTTAGATGATATTATCCCATTGCATGAAAGCATAACTTGAAGGAAACCTTGTCTTATAATCACTTGGTTGTAAAGGAATCGAGTGGTGGAGTTTAAAGTGTACATCTTGACTGTTAAGGCTTTGATCCACATAGTGAAGTGGTCAATTACTAAAAGGATTAATTTTGATCACTTAATCAGTTGATAGGACTCCCACCACGTTGATTGATACATTGCTGAAGGGTGCTGTAGGTGGAATTGTAAAAAACCAATGCGATTTTCTAGTAGGTGGAAACTTTCACATGGTATATATAACTCTAAAGCTTGATGAACTTCGTCAGACATAACTACCAGTAGAAGTGCTCCTTAAGGTATGCCAGTGTTTTCTGAAATCTATCATGATTTACATGTATATGTGCCTCCATCACCAGTTACATTTGGTCACTGGGCCGGATGTAAGGGTACCACTTGTTCTGAATCTTCTTCTGTAGGTTTCCATTGACAGACTATGTGCTTAAAAAAATTTCTCAGTATTGTCATAAAATTCATATGTTTTGTCCTTACAGCTTCTTTTGGTGACTTAATTAACTCATAAAATAGATTGCTCTCCAGCACTTATAAATGGACTACTTAAAATTACGTTAGGTTGTCAATGTTAAGGATTTTGTTCCCTGCTTGGTGTATGATCTAAAAATCATAGCTTTTGAAAAGGTACTGCCAGTGGAAAAGGCGTCCGTAAAGATGCTTCATGTTCCGCAACCAGTGGATGATGCGTGATCCATTACTACCTTATAAAGTACCATGTACAAGTAAGGTCTGTAATGCTTAACTGCTCATATCACTGTCGGCACTCACAACTGGTGACATTGTAGTTCTTCTCTATTTTGCTGAGTATCTTGGAATATTAAATGATCAGGTGTCCACCCCTTCTACGTTCAATTGTGCCAGTATTACGCCAAGTCTATAACCTCATTGGTGACAGTATAGATGTAGTTTTTTTGAAATCATGGTAGACCAAGATTGGCGCCTCTACCAATCTTTCCTTCAATTTCATGAATGCCTGCTTCTGTTCCATGCCCACTCACACTTTATTTCCTTAGTCAATAGGTATTTGAGGGGAGCAGCCATGTCCACGAAATGGGGTAAGCTGCCTTAAATATCCCACCATTCTGAAAGACACTTGGAAGTCCCCCATGCTCCTGGGTGGCTCCATAATCTCAATTGCATTACCCTTCCTGTCTTAAGGCTTGATTCAACTTGAGCTGATCTTGTGCCTAAGGACTCTAACTGCCTCTTGAAGGAGGTGCTTAAGGTCTAACTTAACTACAGATTAGATGCTCACAGCCATATAAATACCTCTTGGAGGCGCTGTAGATGCTCCTGTGATGTCCTGCTTAATATGTAATATTTTCAAGATAATTCAGCATGCTAGATAGCTTAAGATCGCCAAAGGTGCGATTCATCACATGTTAGAAGGTAGAAAGGGCGTGGCAGAGCCATTGCAGCATCCTTGTGGGCACAAACAACCCCTGACTACTAATAAAGTCGCACTTCTCCTGGTTCTCAGGAGAAGCGGTAATTGTCAGTACCTACTGTCCAGATCTATTACTTAGAAGTATTTCAAGATGAGTAGGCGTTTCTGAGAGCCATCAATTGTGGGAGTGGGTAAGATTATTTTTTTAGTTTTCTCGTTAAAATGGCAGTATTCCATGACTATGTGATGGGTTCAATGTTTTTTGCATACAAGCAACAAAGAAGAGGCTCAAGGACTCTTCGGCGGTCTAATTTGCCCTACTTCAGATAGCTGTTTGAGCTCTTGTGTGATGATGTCATCTTCTTTTTCTTCTGAGCGGCGGTAAGGGTTTAATTTGAATGGTGTAGTGGAACTGAATCCATAGTGCGGATCTCGCCCTTGCAGAGTCCATAGTCATTGGTTCTGATACTAAATATGTCGCTGAACACATCAATCAGTTCATCAAGCTCTTCTGACGTTTAGTAGTAACATCCTTAAAACAAAGCTCATCAAAATCCCCTACAGCATGCACTGATTCAATGTCATAGCAACTAATTAATTAGAAAGCGCAATGACTTGCTTTTTGACACTTATAGGTTAAGATGTTATACTTCCTAAGATGATGGTAAGCTCTTCAGGATAGTTTGTGTCATAATACCCTGGTTAATTATAGGTTCTTGCTCGCGTATTATGTTACAACTTTAAGTTACCAAATTGTATCTGGCGGATTCTTCACTCTAATCAACAGGGTCCCTCTGGCGTCAATCCACTTGGTCAAATCTCTATAGCCTCGCTAGTGCTCTGTGAAGGCCCTTCTTACACGCTAACGGTGGATGTTAACTGCTTCACACCCTTTTTGGTAAAGGTGTAGTGCATGGGATAAATTTATTTATCCATTTTTACCAAGCACGTCCACTGCTTCTGCGGTTTAAAGTTTTCATTAATAAGTACCAGGAGAAATTGGTAATTTACGATGCTCACATGCTAGTTATGAAGGCAATCTTTGCTCTAACTCAAGGAGAACGGCATCCTGATTAGAAAATCTTGGTGGTCATTACTTGAACCACTGCCGATGCTGTTAGGGCCATGCGCCCAAAGCGTGAGGGTAGCGCTAGATATGCTCCTAGAGCGCAGGTAACATCTAGTCTAGCAGTTTGGTACTTCACGTTAAAAATGAAATTGGAGATGAAATTCAGCTTCTTCATGAGTTTAGAGGATATGGTGTTGAGTGGAGCCCCAAAGTAGTACAGCTAAGACATGCACTTTCTGGATAATCACTTTACCTTTGTCACACTCTTGCCTAAAGGGTTTCCAGTGGTCAATACGTCAGTAACAGATTCTTCAAACTGCCTAAAAAGCGGCAGCACTTGTTGTAACTTTAACAATATCCTCGCCACCTAATTTCAATTTCTGGAAGGTAGCCAAAGCCAGCTTCTCTCCTTCTTCCCATCATATTATGATCCTTATAGGCTAGTTCACTTGTGCCAGGTATGGTTCGCTCAATTTAGATCAGTCATTGCCGTTGACTCTTAACTTATCATGCACGGCCACCATGATAGGTGCCTTAATACGTGGTATCTTGAACTGGTTAAATCTTCATCCTCATAACTGTCTTCACCCTCAGTATGGAGATCCAACCAGTTTACAGCATAGGGGTATCCTCTTTAGGGGGATGTCCTTTTCTAGAGGCAACTAATAGACAAGATTAGTAAAAGTGTCCATATTGATGGAACTTATTGCAATTTAATTATAAACGAGGCAAGCGCTATGGTGGTTTAGAACTCTTATCCTTTGGTTGTTGCCCTTTAGATTAGTGACATGGATGGCTTTGCTAACTCATCTAGGGGGTGTTTCATAGCCTTATATTTAGTCAATATGTCCCTTATACATCAAGTAAAGCTTAAGAGCCTTTACGGACATCGCGCTCTTTACTGTGAGAGCCATATGCATCTTTAAGGCGGGATTCATCTCCAATGAGCTCCACTTATTTGTTTTCTCAGTAGTTAAGTCCATATAATCCGTAATCCACAATTGTTAAGCCTTAAGATAGTAAAGAGAGACATATTTCGCTACTGACTCATCCTTGCCCATTTTCATAAGGAGAAACTCTTGCTTCATGTTTTGGACGTCTTGTTCATTACTGAAATTTGAAAGGAGATGAATTATACTTTGGTCAAAGATAGTCCATGTCGTAGGCTCACACTTAGGAACTCCAGAGCCTCGTGACTCATACGCCCTTGCATGTGGTGAGCCTTTTAGCGATTGCTAGCATCATCCATGCTGTTCTCATACATCTGGAGGAACCATTATTTGTTCATTCTACAGGTGTATAAATGCTTTTTAAAGTAGTGTTGAATTAAGGATCTTCTACAAATTAGGTTGACTCACGTCAATATTGGTTGAGTGGTAGTCATGACCAGTTGCATTTAGTCATTTGGACAATACCTGTGTCTTTAATTAATTTACTGGTCAAGTAGAGGTATGTTCTGGTTTAGTATGCTTCTGTGCCTTCAACAAGTTTATACTCTTGTACAAAGCAAACAGCATGTTGCCATGCTTTACAAGCGCTCTCCATAATTGTTCATAGTGAAGATGTTTCTATGTTCTTCTTTTTAAGGAATATGATTGATCCTCCAGGCTATTAGTGGTAGCTTTCAGCTTTATTATACGTGGAGGTCCTCTAATGATAGGCATAGAAACCATTCATGCACTTATTGCAGTATCCTTGACGCGCTCAAGCTGGTTATGTAGATCAAGCATTTATAGCTCAAGGATACAGAGTCTTGAAAAATTTGTATCCTCATCTATTACAAGGAGTTATGAATATTCTCCATGATGCACTTCCATATTTGCTTCATCATCAAACTGCTCATGAGAAATCTCATGATCCTCACTCTGGCCTTATTATGCTGCCCTTGTAGTGATCACCACAGTCAGCTCATTGACCTCAGCTAGCTTAGCATGTAAGGCTAACTTGCTGCTTGGGGGTCTATTATATGCAGATTAGGCACCAGACAACATCACACAGTTCACAATCATCTTCATAGAGCAAATTCTCCTCTTATGCTACCTGCTGTAGCATTTAATCGTTGGTGAACTATAAACGCTTTTAGCAATTCTCTAATTGACACTCTTTGACATGTTCTCTATATGTTACTCCCAAGACACAACGTGATCCAATCCAACCTCTCACTTCACAGCTCAGCTCCAAGGTATTTGTAATACCAAATGTCTTGTTCAAACAAAGCAAATCACAGATTGGTAACTGTATTATACTTAATTGCTAACCCAGACTTGATAATGGTTTTTAGTCCACTTAAACCACTATAAGTGAAAAAATATCATTAATTAAGATTCTATTTAAGGTTCCATGATAAAGTAAAATTACGAAGTATTTTATAATATTAGAAAAAACAAACAATTAAATGACCTATAATTATAGACTAATTTGATAATTTGGGTAACGTTATTAGGGGATATTTAAGTTCCCCAGTTGAGAAATTAATATGACTGTACAATAAGCCCTACATAGCTGCGGCAAATTGGTTAAAATTGGCCGAAACCAGGCAATAGAACGTTATATTAGATCGACTTAAAATAAGGTGATAAGGGAATACCAAACTCAGCAAGAGTATTACTAGATCGCTATAAAATAAGGCGATAAGGTGAGGCAAATTTAAAGATAATAGATGCTTCTGGAGCCTCTCAGTTAAAAAAAACTAATCAATTAGAATATGATGGAAAGGATTAGCCTAAGCCAAAGGGTCAGAATGGACCAAAGCCATGAATATATAAAGCATGATGAGAAGACCAGAGGAGGAGGATTTTTAATAGAAGAAGATGGGATTTTGAGAAGAAAGAATCTGTTATATATTAAATATATAAAGTGCTGTCACTAAAGCTATTGCTTCACATTTTATTAATTTTCTAAGTTTTTCTTGAAGACTGGTGATCTCCATATTGTTCATCCATTACTCAGTGGGCTTGATATTGTGCAAACCTTTTGGCGAATATCAACTATTCCAATTATTTTATAATAGTAATGTTTACTAAAGGGTACCATTGCACAACCACAACAATAATTCTATAGTCGCCAGCTATGTCACATCAGGTTTGCGCCAATTGGGAATCTTCACATCACGCCGCACCAGCCAATTATGTGGATATCAAACTTGTCTTGGATGCGGTGCTCATAAAGCAAGATGAACCCCTTCACTATTGTAACAACGTAATATATCAACTTGAAAATGCGTTCAGTCAGCTGTGGAACCTTGGTCAACAAAACAGGCAACTTGCCAATTGCTCAGATGACACTACAGAATTGTTACATTGTCCAGAGTGGAAATTGAAAAACACCTCCTACCCTCAACACCCTCATTGGAAGGGGAAGAGCAACAAGGGCCCTCTTGGAAAATTTTTCATTTTGGTGAATATGAGGCCAGATACCAAGCCAAGGAGCTTTTTGCTGAACATGTGGGCCATGTGAGCTACTCAACCCATGATGGCAGCTCCTGGGACAATTATGCGCTGCAGGACTAATTCCCCCAGGTGATGACTAAACTGCCCACTAAAGAATACCACACTACCACTAAAGCAGCAAACAAGCAGTGCGCTGCTGGCTTTTTAGGCCAGCCCCTCATCTAGAATCCAACTATGGGATTAATCAATTCTTAAGTACACTCCAAAGGCACACAGTTATGAGTGGGAGGAGGAGTTCTGCATTGATAAGCTGCCTCTGTTTGACCATGACAGGAAACATTCGCAGGTTCTTCAAACAATTTTAATTCACAGTGGAAGAAGTGTCAGATTGGTGCAGGCTGAATTGCTAATATCCGCCCTGGATGTTGGAAGAGCTGATTAAGTCATATGCTATCTTCCAAGCAGCTCTGTTACATACCAAGAGGTGAAGGAGACTACGCTGCATTTGTTTGGAGGCAGTGCAAGGATGTCACAGTAGAAGGCCAAGTTTTTGATCATTGAGTTTCATCATATTTAGACCCACACTGAGTTCTCTGACTGATTTATGACAGAAGCACATGTATTAATTGGGGCTTAAACTCTATCCAAAGCTGATGTGGGTGTTGCAACGCACTCTGAGGTGAAGCCATATTGCAAACTGTACAAAGCCATGGCTCCAGTTTTCCAGAACGACGTACCCCTGCTCAAGGTTGTCCAATTTCTGCGTCATCTATCCGCCACCTTTACTTCTCCCAATACAGAGCGATAATTTTCAGCAGCCATCATCAGACCTTCTTATTAGATTGGATCATCCCATCTTGTTTTTATTCCGCCCAGTAAGCCCCATCCTTATTATAACTACGCGCCTCGCCCTTGGCCAAGTTACCCACACATTAAAACTCTTGGAAAGGACCTTCTTAAAACAGCCGCCAGCAGTCTAACATTTGACCTGGGCCTGCTCATGATGACCACCGACAATCCAAAAATTGGCCTGGACTATCTTACAATAGCCAAGGTTGTGGGCCCTAGGGTAAATTGCTTTGATTGTAATTGCCCTGGGCACCTTGCACAAAGCTTCTCCAATTGTTAAATTTATTATGTACAGCAGAACCAGTAAAACCAGAGAAAAGATGGAGTGTAGTATAGATGGGACCCTCTACCTTTGTTATCCCAACCCCACCTGTACCACCTAGACTTTCTGAAGAATATACAACTGAAGTCCCTCAGTATGACGCTGAGTTCCTATATTAGCAGCCAGCCGGAGAGGTAAATGTAATGACATGGGCGCAAGAAAAGACTACTGCAGAAGAAGAACCCCAGGAACAAACAAATCTCTACGCCTGTCATATTTTTAAACAATCTTTGTCAGATGAGCTGGGACTCTCCTCAAATGCACCTTCCCTGAAAGGTTTAAGCGTCGCCCTTCTAGTGGACGCTATTATAATAAACTACCCTAAAGTTATGAGGTTGATATGAAATTCCTTGAAAAGAGGGATTCTCTACAAATTCATGCAGTAAACAGTCAAAAATTTCTTATTCTGTTTCTAATTATTGTGACATTTTTGTGGCAATCGATTGAGTCCATGTTATAGTAGATATAACGCCCCAGTCAACACACTTTCACTCAGTTGATGGCGAAGTTGACATTAAAACCTGATGTGTAATATCAAATGGTGTATGGGACCGTTAGATCCAAAAACAAGGTCTCAGAGGGAGCATATAGTGCGCTGCCCTTGTGGTTTGGGCTAATTGCCATTGTAGCTCCGGCAATAGTGCTACGAAACATTAATTACAACCTGATGATTGAAACCGCTTTATGTGACACTTTGGTGCTGTCATTGATATGATGAAGGAGACCTTTAAAACTTTGGGGCAGCATATCTGATTTATTTTACCTCAGGTTGAGCGCTGAAGAACTTGTGCATATGGAACATGTCAACCTTGCTTATAGTGATGGAGCAAACCCTGTTCATTACTGTCAATTTAAATAGTAAAACTCTCTTACTCCCCCAGTAGAATTACAAGTATTAATGGTTGCCCCTCCAAGCCGTAGGACCCATGACAAACCCCTCTGGTCATCAAGTTAAAAAGTACAGAGCTAGAGTTTGAGATACCTGAAGGACTTTATGAAGTGGCTACTAGGACTTACCAGTAGTCAAGTTAGAGCACTATGCAGCTTCACGCCTCATCCTGCCTGGACATAAGGAGATCAAGGTTTTGTTAGTAAACTTCCAGAAAGAACCATTAAAGGTCCACCAATACCAAGTAGTGGCATACCTACATTTGACCCAGTTAAGGAGGTTCTCTTCATTAATATATTTTGTATCAATGAATGAATTTGGTCTCCCCATCAAGCCCCTATCCAGCGTAATGGCGGTGGTCCCACGGGAAAATTTTAAAAGGATTATAAAAAGATCAAAAAAATCAGGTGATAGCTCTATTTATAAAATAAAGAGTTTTTTTGTTTTTGACAATCATGATTTGGAATGTGCTTGGGAGGTAGCTTATTGATTGGATACTGGAGATCACCCTATTAAGTCTCAGCCAATCCAGTAAAGAGGGTAGCTGAAGAAGTAGATATTGAGGAAATCATGAAGCTACTGTAGCATGGGATTCTAGAAGTATCAAAGAGTCCGTGTGCTTTGCCCATTATAATTGAAAAAAGAAGGATGGTACCTACCAGGTCAAAATAGACTACCGAGAGCTCAATTATATTATCAAAAATACTCATATCCCTTACCACAGATCAATATTCTTTGGATTAGTTATGAGGAGCTCATTATTTTTTAACGATGGAGTTGATATTGGGTTACTGGAAACTCGAGTTTCTATGGAAGAATAGAAGAAATGCGCCATAACTACATCCAAGGAACTATTTCAACTACACATATGCCACAAGAGCTGTTTAATGCCATGGCTACAATCCAACATTGTAATGAATCAGGTTGCACTTGATCTGCACATTGCTTTGGATCAAGTTGCACTTAATCTGCACTTTGATTTGATAGGAAGGGCCTCAAATAGGAGAGAAGTATCAGAGGATGGTTTGAGAAAGTTAGAGTTGGTGGTGAGTCAGATGAGGAGTTGTAGGATTGAAGGTGAGAGATTTGGTGTTCCAAGACTGAGATGCATCCAAGAGAATATGACATCAGGGTTATGAATGGCGTGGATGATGATATAATGGGATTTGAAGTCTTCACAAGCAATGTGTTGGATGGTGTTCAAGGAAGCCTAGTGTAGGAGAGGGAGCTTTTATTGCAAGACTAGCAGAGTGCTAATTATTAGGGATGGTTGGGCCTGAATGGCCAGTTTAGTCTTCTAAGAAGAGTCAGGGAAATTCAATTAAATCTCTTGCTATTATCATTATACTTATTTTACTAAAATTATATTATCGTATCCAAGTGATGGGCTCAACTAGTGATCTTGGCGTGGTGTTAGCGTCATTCTAAGCCCTCTCATGGAGCCAGACCCTGCTGTTGATGTGCAGCGTGATGGGAACAGTGGTGAGGGAATACATGGCAATGACAAGACATGGCGAGAGAGCTTGGGGATGGGCTTCTGCGGGACTTTCCCTAGTTTGGTCAGCAACATGGCTCTTAATACCCAATTTCTTTGTGGCATATTGGTGCGAACCCTCCCATTACAAACGGGACATGGACAATATCCTTGGTGAACTGAAGCTGTCATGTGTTCTTGTGTACCTTAAACATATTAACGTCTTTTCTTAAACGTTTTTTGAGCATCTACCCATCTGGAAGAGGTATTCCGATGGCTTTCTGAGGCCAACATCAAGATCAAGCTCTGTAAATGCCACTTCTTCAAAGACTAGCTGGATTACCTAGTCTTTGTGATAGACACAAAGGGGCTAAAACCTCAGCCAGCCAAGGTGGCGGCCATCCAAAAATGACTCTGCTGAATAGTAAGCAAAACATACAAGTATTGTTGGAAATTTTTGGTTAATACCAGCTCTTCATCCCCAATTTAGTCTGTATTGGGAACCGCTATTTGAGCAACTAAAAAAGTATTCCATGTCTAAAAGGACAGAACGCTGACATTGCTCTTATTACACACTTTGGATGGAGTTAATCAGTTCGCCTGTGCTACGATAAACAAATTTTAATAAAAGAATCTTTTGTTCAGATGAATTTTCTATTTCCGCTGTTGTGGTAGTTCTATCCCAAAAAACGATGAAGGGGAAGAGCACCTTGTTGCATACTGCAGTTGGAGTTGAACTGACACGAACGCATTTTGTACTGTGACCTAATGGGAGTGCTTAGCAGTAATCCATGCATATAATCAATTTAGGGGTGTGCTTGCATGGAGTGAAGTATAAAGTAGTTACAGATAATGTTTTGTAAGCTGGTTGAAGAATCTCAGAGATCTTGAAAGACGGCTACCATGATGGGCTCTCAAATTAATGGCTTACAATTTTGAAATACTTCACTGACCTGGAGCAAAATACCAAAATGAAGATTGTTTATCAAGTTTACAACAATTGCTGCTATGGCAGATCCAAGTGATGTAATGTATGAAAAAATTCTTAGTGGCTGGTACAATGATGAACTGCCTTAAGTTTTTAAAGGCGTATAATGTGAGAGCTAAAGCCTTTCAACAGAACGGTGAGTTAAATAAATGTATTGGAGATTCTATGGTGAACTTTCTGAGACCCTTGGCACAGCCAAGTATTATTATGGGTGAGCTCAAGACAGTAGAATATGACGGATTATGCAAGATGTTAGAATTGTTGCAATCTCAGTATTATTGGGAGAGCATGTACTTCAACGTGCTTGGGACAATTTTTTTGCTGCCACCAGTGTTAAGTGGAAAAGCTGTTCCATCAGAAGATCTTGTATAAGTTAGTGAAACCACTCTTTGCCAGCCATACAGTTTCCATTGACGTCGTGGGGCCCCTGCTGACAGGATTAAACCATTCCAAATACATTCTAGTGGTAATTGACCACTTGACCAGGTGGATCGAAGCATGGGTGATATGGGATTTGGGGGCGGTCACAGTGGCCAAGTTCATAATGGCCTTTATAATCCAGCGACATGTCTGTCCTCAGTTTATCCTTACTGATTATGGAACCAACTTCAGCTCTCAGATACTTCAGAAGCTAAACGAGTTAATGACCATCTGGTGGGTCTGAAGACTCCATATCACCCCTGAATCCAATGGTATGGTTGAAAAAGGTGATAGGACCTTGGTAAATATACTCTAGAAATTTGTAACGGCTCAGAGTTCAGATTGGAGTTCCATCCTTTACGCCGCCATCTTTGCTTACAATATATGCTATCGCTCTGAAATGAGGATGAGTCTCTTCCAGTTACTATATGGATGGCACCCATCTTAACCTGATCTGCTCTATGCCTGCGTAGAAGATACTGATGGAGTGGATCTGCAACATTACTTGACCAACCTGGCAAACACTTTTCTCAAGCTGCAAACTGAAGCATACTTTTTCAGCTTGGCCAAAAAGATAAATAATCAGGACAATGATCAGGTATAGCATAGTGGGCTAGCCCAGTTCAAAGAAGGAGAGATGGTCCTATTTCATGACCAACATCAGTTCATTCAGAAGCAAAGTTAGAAAACATCTGGATTGGTCTGTTTAGAAATAATTGAGAAAATGGGTGTCAACGCCTACACTATCAAGGACCCTGCAAGTGGTCAAATTGCTAATTGAGTGCACACAAAGTTCCTTTAAATGTATAGGCAATAGTAGACATATTGTCCAGTTAAGTGGGGGTAATGTCAAGAAATTGATATGACTGGAGGGTAAGCCACAAATATTACTGGCGTATTGATTAGTATTAGCCAAAAATGAGCATATAACCATATAAATATTGCCTTGAAAATAGGGCATTAAGGCAATACCAAACTCAGGAAAGATATCTACTAGATTGCCTCAAAATAAGGCTATAAGGCGAGGCGATTTTAAGGATAATAGATGCTACCAGAGCCTCTCAAATATGAGGATAAACCAAGTTGGAATATGACAGAAAGAATAGCCTAATCTAAAGGGTTGTAATTAACCAAAGTCATAGACATATAAAGCGTGATAAGAAGACTAGCAGAGGAGGTTTTTTGTATGAAGAAGAAGGGATTATGAGCAGAAAGAATCTGTTATATATATTAAAGTAAATAAAGTGGTGTCGCCAAAGCTATTGCTTTGTGCTTTTTAAAAATTACTAACTTTTTCTCAAGGGCCAGAAATCTCCATATTGTCCATCTGTTGCTCAGTGGGCTTAACCCTGTGTAAAAATTTACTACGTTGGGTTTTTTTTGGTGGTCAACCCTATTAATCTTTCTACTGCACAGGTTCAGTTTCCTTGTGCACCTCGCGTTGTAAGAATATATAATCTGATAATAGTATGGCGACTATTATCCATAGTTGAGTTAGAACTATTTTCAGGCCCAACGCTTCAGCTGGTGTTTCTGATTAAATAATTGATATTCTTACTCATAGGGATTCATTCCCTGCAGTACTGTCCACTTGATCTTCGTCAAGATCCTCTGATGGCAGCCTCCTTCAGCCCAACAAACATTCAGCAGCAACTCCTTAGTTGTGGTTCCCTTTGTCTCTAGATCCCCGCTCAGATCTCTACTCTTATTTTAGTACTAGATGGTCCTCGGATCTCTACTCTTCTTCTAAGAGTCTACCAATTATTGCCTTCTGCAATAATATCCTTAAGATAGAATCTTCATGCTAGATGCTGATAGTCTAACTTTTACCAATTTTTACAATAAAATTAATATTGTTTTAATGTATTAATATGTATCTGGATATATTTGTAAGTGTCAATGAATTTTTATTATTGTGAATCCTAGGGAATTTATAGTGGATTCGGCCATCTAACCTTTGGTTGACACCTCTTCGATGAAACGGCAGCTGTTGCCATTGAATCACCCTTCCTTGTCTCAGTAGTGATGGTCTTCCCCATCCTGGCTAGGATTCTGATATTGGACAACATCGAAACCTCAAACAGAAAGAGTCAGAAACGTGTCCCTAATGTTTTCCTCTCAAACCAAGCGAACCAACCAAAATTGGTTAGCGACCTTCTTAGGTAATGGGACTTTTTACCCATTATGGCAAGTCACTTAATTAACCGATCAATTTGCTAGTTGCAGGTGGCATCACTCGCCTTGCAACTCATCATAAATTCCCAATCAGTCAGTGATGAAACCTGAATGATCCCAATTAGTACACCTGATAGTTAATCACTATCAGATGCCCCTATTTCATTGGCCGCTCCACCTGATGAGATATTAGGTATTCATCTGGATCAATCCCCGATAAATATGACCAGACAAAAAACCCAAAATCCCCCAAATGTAGTTCCTCCTAAATTTGGGCCAACCGATTTCAATTCACTTCACTTTAGGGAATTTTCCCTTATTGACACCAGGTAATCTAGCAGGCTGGGAATATGGGCAAAAATCCCAACACATTCCCTCTCTTGCCTAGATTTCCAGCGAGAAAAGGACTGGGGCATGAAAACACCGCTTTGGACACCTGGTCAAATACTTCATTGATTCAAGTGAAGTACACTTGTCAATACTCAATGCTGCTCAGGACAACCTTTGGCATACGGCATTCCTCCTCTTCCTTCTCGCTACTGCCTACTCAGAGCGCGGTCCCCACAACCTCTTGTTGTGCCAAGCTGATCAATTTACTCATGACAATATTTTTCCCAGGATCCAGTTTTCCCCCATCAGGGTATATGACCTGCTGTCATATTCAGGATTCTTGGTCCGGCGTCCTTGAATTCCTATTTCTCTCCTCGTCCTAGACAGGAGACTCTTGCTGTTGATGTTTGTTTTGCAGATAATTAAGAATACTTATTTTTATTTGCCCTCATTATTTCGCTCAAGACATCTTAGCTGTAAGTCATTCTTAATCCTTCCCTCAGAAAGCTTATTTCAATATTTTAATGAAATTAATTTCCTGAAATTGGAGCCTAATGGATTATAGAGTGCATAATGTCAACTTCTATATAAGTCCAACATCCCCCCTCTAGTCCTGCTCATATGTCAAACTCAGAATCCCGTTATCAGCAACTTCTGAACAGTCTGTCAGATTTGGACCTCCGCCTCTTCCAGAAGATGAGTCAGGATGCTTAACAGAACCTCTTCTATGGTCCTTCCAGGACTCATACGCCTAGTTTGGCGCAAGGGGCTAGTCCTTCCATCAAATTACCAGAAATGGTATCCAATCCTTCCAAAACCAGGCGTGTCATCATTTTGAATAACTCTCGGCTGACTCTTCCTCTGCAGTTGATCCCCAAGTTGGACTTCAAAACCCTTCTGGATTCAGCTTCTTTCACTGAGGCTCTGAACATCATCATTGATGCTCCAGAGGTTATGCCAGTCACTTTAGATCGTTCATTTTTGGCCAGTTTGGATTTGCTCCCTGAGTTCCTCTTCCAACTCAGACAATTTTACCAACCCGCTGTGCTGGTTTCTGAGCTTTAAATCGGGAGCAGCATACATTCTGAACTCCCCTACACTGAACTTTGGGCACAAGTCACCGAGGCGTTGTCATTAGCGCTGAATCTCTTGGATCTGGACAACCTTCTGGATCAGGATACTGCCACTTATACTCTCCGCTTTGCCAGCCAAGTTCTTCAAAGTAGGTCAATAAAGCTTCCAGCCTCACCTGACTTCCATTGGTCAATCAGCTTCAACTTCTGTGAATCCCGTAGTCATCATTTACAAGATGCAATCCTCTATTTACATGACTACCTCTTCTCTGGAGCTTCTCATTGCTATCTTCCATTGATGGCATTAATTGGGGCATGATTTGACAACCCCCTCAAGCATTCCTTCTTCGCTGCTGGCTCACATGTCTGGTGTTCTTGATGAGGCCTGTTGATAGGTACTCAAGACAAATCTTATGCATTGGTGCCTTATCAGGATTACTCGGGGTTATTCACTGATTGCCTCTTCCTTTATTGCTGTTTTCCTCCCCACTCCTGGGTTTCACGATTGGCTTCTTCCAACATATCCATTTCCCTTCCCTTAGTCGCGTTCTTTCAGGGCTTAGTATCCGCTCATTGAATGTGGTTGCATGTAGGTCTCGCCCTTGCAAGTGTCCAATTACATCTTGACTTTGACGGGCTATTTCTTCCTACTGCGCTCCATCCTCCCTCCCCCAAGAAGCATCATAGGCAGAATCATCCCCGCACTGAGGACAACCAATAAAAATAAAAATATATTGGCTTTTTTTCTATGCGTTTGAAAATAATTTTTTCAATATCTTTTATCAATTTTTTTATTTCCCATCTTTTTTTCTATGGAACTTGACTTGTTTCAGTTCATCAGTCCATCTTTTCTTATTTTTCCCCCAAAATGGATCCTGGGTACTTAAACCTACGAGTTTTCTATGGTTCAGAGGTCCTTTTTTCGGACTTAACCATCTAGATTGATTCAGAGGTCCTTTTTTCAGACTTGACCTAATCATCAGGACATGACCAACTTAATGGTTCATTGGTCTTTTGGGAACTCTTTTTTTTTTTTTTCTTTGATCCAACGCTTTAGATACTTAGCGTGGACTCAATTTACTACTCTTCCATCCAAGAGATTCTTGATGGTGTAAGCATTAGTCGCCGCCTTGGTGATTACTTTGAATGGACCTGACCATAATGCATCCAATTTGTTTCTTCATTTGAAACCATGTGTATTGCAATAGGCGACTCTTTCTCCTATTTGATATTCTTCCAATGGCGGTTGGTTCTTATCATCCGTCAATTTCACTCATATCCTTTTCTTTAGTGTAGTATTGAATGCTTGCAATTGCATATTGATCAGGATACTCATCAGTCGGTTCAGGTATTGTTTTGTACTCATCACTGACATAGGTTCTACTACTGAATATAATATTGGCGGAAACGCGGCCTTCCTCCCATAAAGTAATATAAATGGCATCTTTCCATCGCTGTATGATGACTGATATTATAGGCGAACATCACCAAATTCAGGTACGTTCCTCACACAGAAGTTCTCCCTGTGACTAGCTTCCTCAGCATCGTGGCCATCGTCCCACTGACCTGTTCTACCATTTCGTTCATCTCTGGCTGGTATGGTACTGACACAACTCCCCAGATCCCCATTATTTTGTTTAGCCTCAGGATCACATGAGACATGAAGTTGGTCCCATTATTGCTCAGTATAACTTGTGGACATCCATGCCGGTATAATACTTGATTCAGGATAAATCTTGCATTACTGGTAGCGTCAACTTTATTTAGAGCTTTCATTTTGACCCATCTTTTCAGATGGTTGATAGCAACTATGATGTACTTGACTCCCCTGTGCTCATTGCCAGCGGCCCCATCATGTCAATGGACACCTGTGCCATGTGAATCCAGGTCGGACCAGTAAGTATCCAGTTGTATTATTGTGTGGTTTATGAAATTGGCATTCCATGCAAAAAGCCAGATAATCTGCAACATCGTAGTTAATTGATTACCAGTAATAATACTGGCATATATGATTGGTTGTTTTTCTCAGGCCTCCATGCCTGACAACCTTATGAGCTGCTTGAACTATTGCTGCTCTTTCCAATGGTTTTAGAAATAATAATTGTTTCCCATTTATCATCTTGAATACTTGTTCATCCATGATTTTGGTGTTTTCCATCACTTTTTTAAAGCTCACCTTGGATTTCTCGAGGCTTGTCCTCAATTCTTCCTTCAACAATTCTCTGGAACTGCTCATCCACATGCAAATATACCATCTGGACCATTGGTAACCATGATAAGCCATCCGCGTTCTGGTGAGAAGCCCCCACTTGGTGGACTATCTCATAATTGTAAGCTTGAAGCTTAAGTGCCCATCAGGCCAGTCATCCTTCAGGTTCTTATAAATGGTTCAGCCAATGCAGCTTAGAGTTGTCTATCACCACCTTATAGTGCGTTCCGTGGACATACACCTGAAACTTTTTAAAGGCATAAATGACCAAAAGGCATTCACGCTCAGTTATGGTGTAATTCCTCTCAGCGGCTGAGAGTGTCTGGATCACATATGCCACCGGATGTTCATCCTCAAGTTCATCTACTTGGCTCAGTATTGCGCCAATCGCCATCAAAGAAGCGTTTAATAGAATGATAAACTCCCAATCGAAATTTGGATACTTCAGAATCAGCGAATTTATCAGGTACCTTCATAATTCATCGAAGGAGTCCTGGTCCTCTTCATTCCATACAAATCCTTTTTTCAGATCCTTTAATAAATGAAACAAAGGCTTGGCTATTTGGGAGAAGTCCTGAATAAACCTTCTGTAGTATCTGACCGT
Organism: Massospora cicadina; assembly: GCA_022478985.1. Lineage (NCBI taxonomy): Eukaryota > Fungi > Entomophthoromycota > Entomophthoromycetes > Entomophthorales > Entomophthoraceae > Massospora > Massospora cicadina. The sequence goes on along the minus strand of JAKSZP010000089.1, from coordinate 137,810 downwards.
CCCAAGGAACAATTGGATGTCTCAGACACTCTTCAGTACAGCCATACGTTCTATAGCTGCTATCTTCTGGGGCTATAGCTGCAATCTGTTTGCATTAATCACAAATCCCAGGTAAACAAGCTCCTTCTTGAAGATGTGGCACTTCTGTGGCTTGATCTTCAGGTTAGCCGTGGACAGTCTCTTAAAAACTTCCTCCAAGTGCTGAAGGTGATCAGTAAACGTTTTACTGAACACATTGATATTGTTCAGATATACCAGGATGCATGACAACTTCAGGTCGCTCAATATCGCGTCAATAGCCCTCTGAAACGTCGCGGGCGCATTACAAAGACCCTGGGGCATCCTAGTCGGCTGGTATAACCCCTGTGCAGTGATAATCGCACATTTTTCTTGGTCTTCTTCTGGCCAGTCGATCTGCCAGTATCCTGATATTAGGTCCATCGCGGAGAATTACTTCAATTTTACTAATCAATCCAGCGCATCATTGATCCTTGGTAGGGGATATGAATCCTTCTTTGTAATTTTATTCAGCCTCTGATAGTCAACCACTACCCAATTCGATCCATCTTTTTTCTTTACAATCAGAATTGGGCTTGCCCAGGGGCTTGATGACGGAACTAGAAGCCCATGCTTCAATAGTTTGCTGATCTCATCTTCCACTACCACTTCAGCAGCTTTTTGATCTTCAGATTGGTTTCATCCTTATTGGTAGACTTTCCCTGGTGTCGACCTTGTGAATTACACCTTGTGCACATCCCAAATCGTGGTCATCCTAAGCGAATACTTCCCAATATCTTCTGAATAATTCAAGCACCTCCTCCTTCTGTCCTTCCGGCAGATCTTCAAGCTGCTCTCAATCAACTAATAGGTTGATGCTTACAGCCTCTCTGGCCAGTAATCCCATTTCCTTGAGAGACCCAAATTCATTGAATCGTCTCAATTCTGCCATAGGGATTAAATGAATAAATGTGATGATCTGATTCCTTTTGATCTTCATCAGTTTTTCACTTAAATTCGCCAAGAGAACTCATATTTCTCCATGGCCTGGCATAATTATCCTGGGAGCCACCCATGGCTCCACTCTGGACTTCTTCCAGGGGCTTCCAACTTCTCCATACAACAGCTCCAGAATCTTTAAAGTTAACACTGTGCCAACTATCATCTGCAATCCGGCCAGTATGGTTTTCTCCTTCTTGATCTATAAGGAAATTTCCCAGTTTTCTAGGATTTCCGCCAGCATCTCTCGTTACTTCCTACCAATTAATTGGTACTGAATTGGTACAATGCCATCATTGTATATCAGATTAATGAAGTTGTTTCTCCTAGAAATGGAACTTCACCGTTCTTCTGGTATACCAATGGTAATGTCTGACCCAGGATGGTCAACGTATTATCCTCAAAATCACATTCAACTCTGAATTTTCGAAGAAACTCCATTCTGATCAGGATATCATAGTTTTGGTTTGCCAAAACTATTGCTGTGTGGATACCACCAATGACCTGAATTGTAGTGGCAGCATACTATATGCTCCACAGGAAACGGTGTGTTTGGCCCAGTTTTTCCATATTCTTTCTTGTGTTCCAAGTCTGGAGAGATCTTCATCTTCTTCACCAGCTTGGTCAACACAATATTGATGGGCGCTCCACTGTCAACTATCGCCCGCACCCTTACTCAATTCACCTAAATACTTATATACTTATACTCAGAGTATTGTAATAGATATTTACTGAGTGAATTGTGGCGTTATTAGCTAAATCTAGGGCATGAATGATCTGCACCGATAATTCAGGAAATGATTCCTTAATCATGGCAAGGGGAATTGACAGATTGGCCTCATCTAAGTGAACATTGGTTAACTCATCAAGATTCTTGGCAGTTTCAATCTTCTCCGCCAGTTGTTGAGCATACGGCCGGGCAACCTCCTGAACTATCTCAGGGTCAAACTTTTTGCCCCAGCTCTGGTCACAGCATTTATATACATGTTGACCATTTGATATAGCTGATCCTGCTCATCGTCCACAAATAGATTGCTAATATCTATCTCTTCATTCATGATATTGGGAGGAACAGATTTCTCCACCGCTCTAGACTGTTCCTTGTCTAGGAAGCGGGACCTTTTCCCAAATCCTTGGCTACTGCTGTCTCTTTATCCTGGACCATATTAATTTAATCCTTTGGATCTTTGCAGTGAGCGTCAAAATTCCCTTCCCGCCACACTAGAAGCAGATCTTCTCTTTCTTATTTAACCATTTGTAATCCTTGGGCTTATTTCCCACACAGTTCAGTTAATAGTCTCCTTTTCTCCTTCACTTCCCTTCATGGGATTCAGATTTTGGATCTGTTTGGACTTGAAGCTTCTATTTGGAGCATTAAAAGTCACTCCCAGAATCTTCAGGTTATCTACCATTTGCAAGGTAGTTATTTTGGTCGCGAATACAGTAGACATCATTCAATGCAAATCGCAATAGGGCCAAAGGGCCGCTTGCAGAGCGATTCTTGCATCATAGTCATCTAACACCTTCTCTCCAGCCAGGATCCGCAACTCTTGGTAAAATTGATCCACGAAGCTTGCAAGAGACTCATCTTTATAGAATTGAATTCCATTAAATCATTCTTGCATTTTGACATATGGGTTGGACTCCCAAACTCCTTCATTATGGCTGCTTTAGCCTCGGCATAGGACCAGCTGTCCCCCTCCAAGTGGGGTAACACTAGGTTCTGGCAGTCTGTGTCATAACAGTTCATGACTGTCAACGCCTTCTGATGATCCCCATATCCATTCATGGTCATGTCAAATAGTCAGAAAAATGCTGGGGCGTTATCATGATGGAATGTGGGCAATTTAGGTTTTGCCTTAATTCCTCCGAGTCATTTTGGACCGATTCTCTCAGTTCAGCTAATCAGCTCACTTGTGGAGTGTTCTGGCGTCATCTCCAAAATAGCATTAAATGGGGGCGACATATTTCTTGGGGTATTCCTCTTCCCAAGTATCATTTGAGGACTTCCCTCTTTTACATCACTAGCCTATCAGGCTCACTTGCACATCTGTGTGCTTTCAATTCCTCTATTTCTTTCATTAACTTCTCAATGTCTGCACCAAACTTTCTCAAATGAACGCGATCCACTTCACGTTCCATTTTCAGGGATAGGACTTCTCAGAAGAGGTCTCCTTCTTTCCTCTTTAATTGAGTTTACTTTTCCAGGTAACTCATTCCTGAAGTTGGCTATGTTTTCAACTCCTTCCTCCACCTTGGTTACTAGTTCTTCCAAGGCTGTGAACTCCTGATAGTCCGCTGAGTTTAAGGCATTCTGATTTACTGTGGCGATCTCAGTCCACAACTTGAGCATCTCTTCTTTGTATGACATTAATGATATATTCTTCTACTCAACTACCCCTGTAGTGAGCACCAACTTGTATAAATTTACTACATTGGGTTGATTAATGGTGGTCAACCCTAGTAATCTTTCTACTGCACAGGTTCAATTTCCTTGTGCACCTTGCGTTCTAAGAATATATAATCCGATAATAGTATGGCGACTATTATCTGTAGTTGAGTTAGAACTATTTTCAGGCCCAACGCTTCGGCCAGTATTTCTGATTCAATACTTGATAGTCGTACTCATAGGGATTCATTCCCTGCAATACTGTCCACTCAATCTTCGTCAAGATCCTCTGATGGCAGTCTCTTTCAGCCCAACACACAGTTGGCAGCAATCCCTTAGTCATGGTTCCCTTCATCTCTAGATCCCTGCTCAGATCTCTACTCTTCTTCTAAGAGTCAACCAATTATTGCCTTCTGTAATAATATCCTTGAGATGGGATCTTCACGCTAGATGCTGATAGTCTAACTTTTACCAAATCTACAAAAAAACTAATAATGTTTTAATGTATTATTATGTATCTGGATATATGTGTAAGTGTTAATGTGTTTTTATTATAGTAGCCTAGAGAATTTATAGGTGATTCGGCCATCTAACCTTTGGTTGACACCTCTATAATGAAACGGCAGCCATTGCCATTGAATCACACTTTCTCGTCTTGGCTGTGATGGTCTTCCCCATTCAGGCTAGGATTCTGACGTTGGACATCCTCGAGACCTCAAATGGAAAGAGTCAGAAACATGTCCCTAACATTTTCCTCTCAATCCAAGTGAACCAACCATAATTGGCTAGCGATTTGCTTAGGTAATGTGACTTTTTACCCATTATGAAGGTCACTTCACCAACCAATTGATTCGCTAGTTGCAGGCGGCATCACTCGCCTCACAACTCATCATACATTCCCAATCAGTCAGTGATGAAACCTGAATGATCCCAATAAGTACACCTGATAGTTAATCACTATCAGTTGCCCCTATTTCATCAGCCGCTCCACTCAATGAGATATTAGGTATTCATCCAGATCAATCCCCAATAGATACAACCAAGCGAATATCACAAGCTTCCCAAACGTAGTTCCTCCTAAATTTAGGCCAACCAATTTCTGATTTACTTCGCTTTAGGGAATTTTCCCTTAGTGACACCAGGTAATCTAGCAGGCTGGGAATATGGGCAAAAATCCCAACACCCTGTGAAAACCATACTTCATATAACAACTATTCCGCTAATTCTATAACATCCCCTGTTAGGCGGCGTCTGATTACTGCTTTAAATACTTAATCATTATATGATTTTTATATCCGTGAGCTTTTTCTCACAGCAAGACACCTAATCTGGTAGTACAGTGTCCCTATCATCTGCCCATACTTCTGGGTTGTGGGCGGTAGTATCTTCTACAGTTATTGCCTTATTCAAGAGTTGATAATATTCTTCTTGACATCAGGGTCATGTAATGCACCTTTTGATGTGCCTTGCATCAGGTTTTTGCTTATTTTTGAAGTTGGTTTCTTGCTGAATTTAGTAATATTTGAATGAGAGCCTTGATCATTACTTTTGGGGTAGATTGGTAGAATTAGGATTTTTCATCAGAAAGTTGCAAATTATTTTAGCCCTCTGAAGGTATAAGAGAGGGTCGGTTTTCATGGTGTTTATAAGCAACATCGTCATCTACATATAGCATGTCTCCTGAAGCGTCAGGATGAAAGATACTTCACATTAAGTTACTCTGATGTGGGGTAAAATTCTTGATTTGTCTGCTTCTATAGAAGGCGATTGTTCAACACCATCCACGGCATTTTAGTTACCCACACTTCCATTAGTTTGGGGGTTGAACTCTGTTCATTCTGCGAGTCAAGTCTTGATCTGCTGATACAATTGCAGCCTAATCACAACAGGCGTAAACGCTCACTTGCGGCCATAAGATTAGACATTAAATAATATGGTAAACTATCGGTTTTGCAACTGAAAGATTCACTATTATAAAATTGAAGTGATACTTTTCCTAACTCACCATAGTAAGTGTTCTTTTAAGTTGTTAATATCAAATACTACAATTATGCAAGAACTGATCGTAATATCACTTCCATGTAAAATGGAAGCAACTGTAGCTGGCAGAGGTGGCAGGGAGCATTGTTACACACTGGAAGGCATGTGCACCATGGGCAATGAAAGGTGTGCAGCAGGGATGGATAAATGGAGGGAAGGCAGAGGGGGAGTTGCATCCTGAAAGAAGGAAGAGACAGGTGGCATAATAGATGGCGTTTGTGGCAGGCACACTGGAGGCAGTGCATCGTGCACTGCAGTAAGTGGATGCAGTAAGGAAAGATGATAGGGAAAAGGTGAGATGGGTTGGGGTGGCGCAATGGCTGGCAGGCATGGAAGATTTGACGTGCAGTTGCATATGCACCTCAGAGGCATATAAAGATTTGGATGTTGCATGCAGCATTGAGGCGAAAAGCAATTTTAATTAAATGTAAAGTCCAAAGCTTAGTAAATTGCTCAATATACTGAGAAAAGGCATAGAAGAGCCATGAATCTTTACTTCCAAGGTTAAGGTATTTAATGAATTTATTTAAAGCAAAAGCTTCTCATGAAATGTGTCTCAGAAATTTATCTATGTAACCAAGATGAGGCTCTTTTGGCAATGGGAAAGCTTTATAGTGAACGTCAAGTGAATATTTATGTGCTTTGGGGGAAGAACACTCTGAAACGGCGTTAAAGCTCACTTGTGCCATCTGATTAGAATTTTTAATATGATTAGAATTAATTTCACAGCTGAAAGTTCTCTAATATCATAATCAAAGTCATTATTTGCTAAGCCCCCAAGGTCAGTATTTTTTTAGAGTCATAAATATTTCAAATGCCATGATTCCTGTTGGATTTTGGCCATGAAAGATGATCTCTTGGTGCGTGATTTGCCAAAATCCAGCAATAGAAGATTTATACCTCAAATATAATAAAATAATAACATTTTAAAAACTTATAAAATTTGGGTTTTTTTACGTTATTAGACACCGTGGGTATAAGATGAAAAAAGTCCCCCTCAATATCTGACTGATCAGTATTTAAACTGTATTGAGGGTTGGGGGAAATTTGATGATAGATTCAGAGTAGCATAGCCTATTCCAAACTAGGAAATATAGGGGAATAGCTTATTAAACTCAAATATTCGCTTCATGTCAGCGTAATGATGGAAGGGGAATTATGATTGGCCAAAACATACCCATGAGATAACGCTTTTATGAACTTCAGACAATCCTCATTCAAGAAATTTATTGCATCTCAGGGCCTGCCAAAGCCTATAAAAGGGGGTGGCCCTGCGTAGGTGCTTTGAAGGACCTGGTCATGGTGGGGAGAATCTTTCAATGGTCGCCCCACAGTCCATTGTGTGGTCAGAGTAGTTCAACTGCTCAATTTATTATTAGTTGCCATGCAGGTTTTAAAATAGTGTTACTCAGATTAATGGGGTCCCACTGAGATTTGGCTATGTCTTTTGGCCGATTTCTGCATTACTAGTATAATTATTCAAATTGATATTGTTATCATAAACTATTAAATTTCTGACATTCCCTTTCTAGTCTGTTTTATCCACAACATTCTTATCTTGACACTGGGAGGGCAAATTTCCGACATCACCCCCTTCAAGAATGTTGGGGGAGAGTAGGGCTGTAGGAAACGCCCATGAACGCGATTAATAGTGACTCCAGTAGCAAGGGATTTGATGGAGTACCCCCACACTTGTAAGCTACTACAAAAGGGCCTTCCCGTTTGGACCCTAGTTTCTCACTTCTAGGGGTGATACAATTGTGATAATAAAGCACCAAGTCAGATTCTTGGAAGGATGGAAGCGGGTCCCAGAGATCATTAGCAGCTTGACCCTCTTTTTGTGATTGTCTTCACTAACTTGGTCATTGCTTCACTACAACTGTATGATATGATGAGCTAACTTCCTCATACTTTGCTCGATATCATACTTATCAGTGAAGATATCTTTTGCAAGTAAAGCTGGAACACCAGGTCCTCATCTATAAGATACTTGGAAAGTTGACATTTTAAGGATCCGATGATAGATGATGCGTTATGCCATGAGGGCACTAGGTAAGTACTGATCCCAGTGGAGGGGGTCTGAAGTAGCCATTTTCCGTGATACAGAAACCAGGGTCCTGTTTTCTCTTTCCCTGGTACCATTGATCGAAGGATTGTTAAAAGGTGAAAAAGCGCTATTGGGTGCCAATTGAAGTCACAAGAATCTTTACCACCTTGGAGGTGAAGTTTTTACCATTATTACAGAGAAAAATTTAAGGGCAACCGTGTCAGGTAAAGCTATACTTTGTGTAGGAAAGTGGCTGAAGCCTTTGCCATCTGAGCTGGGAAAGCCACTGCCTCGACCCATTTGGTAAAATGATCAATCTAACCAATATATATCTATTTCCACCTGCAGTTTGGGGAGAGGGCCAACCACATCGAGACTTAATATGTGGAAAGGCTTTTGAGGGGTGGTAGGCTGATATTGATCTTTTGTTTTGAAGTCGGATTTCTTTTTACATGTTAAACAGACATCCAAGGCTTCAACGATGGTCTCCATAATTCCCTCCCAATAGTAGCGTTCTTTTACCCACTCATAGGTTTTTCGCACTCTGCTATACCCTAGGAGGTCATGTAACTACATAATGATAGTTACTCGCTCAGAGGGTCTGAGATAGGGTAACCAATTCACCCCTACTTTCTAGTATAGATGTCCATTATACACTTTCATGTTATGGGAATGGCGAGCTAGCATCTTCTGAACAGGTTCACCCTCATCCTCTTAAGCATCAAGGGTTATTAGAAGATTATGTAGCCGCTCTGCTTCACTATTATCTAAGTGAGGGATGGGCAGCTGAGTCATCCCATCAGCATTCATGTGGATCTTCCCAGCTCGGTTTTAATGATCATATCATAGTGCTGGAGCTTTAGAGCCCAGCGCGCCAACCTCCCAGTGGGTTTTTTCATATTTTGTAACCACTTTTAAGAGGATTGGTCAGTCATCATTTCAAACGAGGTTTCATATGATTGGTGATAGTGTTTAACAGCAAGTAAAACAGCCAGTCATTCCTTCTTAGTAATGCTATAATTGCATTCAGCTTTGAAAGCATCTTAGTGAAATATGAAACGGGGTTATTAACCTCATGCTCATCAAGTTGGGCCAAATTAGCTCCAACTTTGTAGTCAGAAGGATCAGTAAACAGCAAAAAGGGTTTGCTATAATCAGGGTGTCACAGGATAGGCTGTTCTTGCAGTAGCTTCTTGAGCTTTTCAAAAGCAGCTTGTTATCCACTCCCCACTGGAATGGGGTGTTTTTAGTTAGAAGTCGTACGAGGGGCTCACTGAGATGAAAGAAATTGGTGATGAATTGATGGTAGTACCCCATCATACCCAAAAACAACGGAATATCACAGAGGGTTTTTGGAGCAGGTATCTTGGATATCGCCTTGACCTTATCTTGGAGAGACTGGATCCCATCTGAGGAAATGGCGTGACCCAGGAAGTCTAACTTCTTTTGGAAGAAGGTACATTTAGAGGGCTTCAGTTTAATCTGAGAGTCCCGCAACTGTTGGAAAACTTCTTTAAAATGAGAAAGGTGCTCATTAAAGATTCAGGAAAAGTTGGTGATATTGTCTAGATATACAATCACGAAACTAAGTTTCAGGTCCTGAACATGTGGTCCATGGCTCTCTGGAAAAATGCAGGCGCATTGCACAACCCTTGTGGTAATTGGGTAGGTTGGAAAAGACCCTCACTGCGGATGAGCGCACACTTTACCTGGTCTTTCAGGGAAAGGTCCAATTTCCAGTATCCGCTAGCTAATTCCATGGCGGAAAATAATTTAAACCCAGAGAGTTGGTCCAGAGTGTCATTGATTCACAGGATGGGGTAGCTGTCTTTCTTAGTGAAGTTATTCAGCTTGTGGTAGTCCATAACTACTCAATGGCCACTATTCTTCTTTTAAGAGCAAAATTGGAGTAGACCGAGGACTTTGAGAAGGTACCAGTAGCCTCGCGTTTGATAGCTGTTTAAGCTCAGTCCTCATCTGGAGCTTCTCAACCTTTGATTTCCGATAAGGCTTAGATAAAATAGGCTTGGCATCCCCAACATCAATGTTGTGGCACTAGCCCTTCATATGTCCATAGTCAGTATCAGATTTCGAGAAAATGTCACTATTAGACTCCAGTAAGGAATTTAATTTATTAGGTTCAGAGGGAGTTAGCTCATCAGAAATCTGTACATTGTGTAAAGCTCATATCATTTGGTCCATGGGTAGTCCCATATTAAGCATAGACACAGAATAATGTACTTTATGGATGCCTTCAATGGGAAGCAACAGGGCTTTTCTGATCTCCTGATGCTTCTTTACAACCATGTCCTTGTTAGTGAGATTTCCTAGCAGAAGATTAAAAGATCGCTGGTAGGCAGGGTCTAGGATACCTGGCAACATCCAGGGTTCCAAATGGGCTGATTCCATCAACGCTTGTTAAGTGCAGAAGGCAGTTGTGAGGGATTTGCATAGTAATCTTGGTGTCTATCACCTTTGTTCATCCGCTTTAATGACCGTCTCTTCTGACCCATACATTTGGGATACCCTCTGAACCATCCACAGAGTTAGGCAGCTTTTTTGTGTTTCTTCCTGATGTGGTATAAATAAGGGGGAGCGGAAGAAGGGTACTCAATTACGCATGTATATTGCTTCTTTTTAGGCTCATCATTTGTAAAAATTAAAGAACCTCGAGATTAGAAGGGAGAGAAATCCCTTTTTTATATTAATGATTCCTTCATACTTAATTATGAATTGAGTACCAATGAGCAGGTCATATGCGTTGTTTCCCAAAGCCACCGCAGGGCAGCAAGTAGGAGAATCCAAATTCATATGGGTAGAGAAGAGTAGGCTCTAATAGCTCGAATATTGTTAGGCACTGCAGTTCCATACTTTTGGGAATAGTCCAGATCAGGCGCCAGCTTAATATTTTGATATGCTTAGAAGAGACTACGTTCACTGGAGCACTTGTATCAAGGACGGCTAGAATGCGCACTTAATTGATAACAACCTCTACCTTGGTTATGGTGGTACCAAATGGAGGGGGAGAGCAAGGACCTCCTTCAAACAGAGAGTGGAATCAAGGCGTTGAGCCTTCTCAGGGTAGTTGTCTTTTATATATTGAAGGGTATGAACCTGCTGAGTAGATCTGATCACTGAACCAATAAGATGATCAGCATCACTAGCGGTATCAATTACCTCTGAAAACTTAAACGACTGTTGAAGTTAAGCTCATCTAAGTATTATGGAAATATCAATTCTTTTTGGCCTAAACTATCTGGAACCTGAACGTCCATTGGGCTCCCAAAACATAATAGCCAGCGTCTTTATCCACCACCCTCAGAATCTTACTCAGAGGGATTGTCAATGAACCTCAACGAGTTACTAAGAGGGGGCGTAGAAACTGGCTTAACTTCCTCACAGGGGAGGGATTTGTCACTTTCATCTTCCCTTTTGACTTTTGAAGGGAGCATCGTGGTTGTACCAACTTTTAGAGGAGCCGTTGGAAGGATATGGCTTTAACGGTTGCCTTAGGAGTGATCAGCTTGGGTTTTCCCATAACGTTAGATTTTTAACTAGGGGCAGCTAGAGTTGAGGCTGAGGGGGATTTAGGCAGCGGCTTAGGAGGGTGTGATGCGTTATTAATCGTAGTAGACGCTCAGCATAAGAGAAACCAGGCAAAGGTATAACTGCCTTCACTAGCTGAGTTTTTCAACCTGAAGCTGGGGGAAGTGCTGCCCATAAGTGCCAGAATTTTCTGATTATCCTCACATGGTGGAGGAGTATTAGGTCGTTGTAGCTCTACATCAGCTGGTTTTCAGTGGGATAAAGCCATAGAAGAGGCTGAAAGGGTCGAAGTTGCTTCCCACTTTGGTACATATTGTAGAAGTTTAGGTTCATAAACGTCAGCTATTTCTAGAAGTGCCTTTTTGATATACTTTACAATTTAAAAGGTGTGCTTGACTGCGGAGATATGCATTGCCCAAGAGGGGTAAGATGCCAAACTAGCCACAATAGCTGCAATAAAATCATCTAGAGAGAGTAGTTTGGCCAGCAACAGAGGTTGAGCTTTGCTATAAAATTGCTCAACAAATGAGGGTATTGATTCACCCTCTTGCAGGCTAAGGCACATAAAGTCCTGTTTTTGCTGTTGTAAACTCTGTTGGGAACCAAACTCGTCAATAAGCGTTTGTTAAACCTCTGTTTAGGTGGTAAGCGTAGCCTTTTGAGAGCCCATGATATACTGAGTAATCCAACTTAAGCAGGGAAGGATAAACTTGGTTTTTAGTAGGTCAGTAAGTTCTCCCATTGCCACCTTATAAATATAAAGGAAGGAAGCGATACTTCCCTCACCAGGTGTGAACTTATCCTTGAATGGAGTTTTTAAGAAATTAAGGGTGGCCCATTAGGACATTGTGAATAGTACTGCTCAAGCCTTTTGAGGCGATCTAATGCACTGGCTAGTTGGTTTTCCAAAGCAGCTAGCCGTGGTTCCAGAATAGTTGCCATAGTGTAATAGTCCTTGGTGGTATAGGGTACCCATGTAGTGAGCACCACTTGAGGATTTTGGCCCTAAAATATGCTCGCTTGGTGCATGATTTGCCAAAATCCAGCAATAGGGGATTTATACCACGAATATAATAATATGAACCTTTTTAAAAACTTATAAAATTTGGGTTTTTTAAGTTTTTATTAGGAGCTGAAGGAATAAGATTAGAAAACGACTCCCTTGATATCTGACTGATCAGTATATAAAATGTATTGAGGGTTGGGGAGATTTGAGGATAGATTCAGAACAGCATAGCCTAGTCTGAATTAGAAAATATGGGGGAATAGCGTATCAAACTCAAGTATTCACTTCATTTCAGCTTAATGATGGAAGGGGAATTATGATTGGCCAAAAAATACCCATGAGGTAACGCTTTTATGAACTTCAGCCAATCCCTATTTGAGAAATTTATTACACCTCAGGGGGCCCCAAAGCCTATAAAAGGGGTGGTCTCCGCATAGGTGCTTTAAAGGACCTGGCCATGGTGGGGTAGTACCTTCCGATGTTTGCCCCATGGTCCTTTGTGTGGTTAGAGTAATCCAACTGCTCAATTTTATATCAGTTGCCCATGTGTAAAAATTTATAAGGATTGATTATTATTGGCCAATAACCCCTATAAACTATTTACTTGCACAAGTTCAGTTTTTTGCAATTTGTCCACATTGTTTAATAGTTGATATAATCTGATGATAATAGTATGATGACTAATATCCATAGTTGAATGGAAGTCCTAATTTTTGGCCCAACATTCAGCCAGTAACTCCACTCAAAATACTTGTGATGTTCAAAATAGGGATTCGTTCCCTAATACTGTCTAACCCAATCTTCTCTGAGATTCCAAGAGACAGTTTCTCCTGTTTAACAAACAGTTGGTAGCAATCTCCAATTTTATTCCTCTTCTTCTCTGAATCGCCACTCAGATTTCTTACTCAATTCCTTAAAGAGTCTCCCAATTATTGACACAGCAATAATACTTATGAGAAAGAATATAACAAACGGATGCTGACAGAGTTTACAACACTGGTATATCTACTGTATATTGTAAACTAACTAACTAAATGTTTTTATTATAAGTGAATTCTAGGGAATTTATAGTGGGGATTCGGCTGTCTAACCCTTGATTGAACCTCTTTGATGAAACAGCAGCTGCTGCTGTTGAATCAGCCATCCTCATCTCAGCAGCGATGGTCTTCCCCATCTTGGCTAGGATTCTGTCATTGGACATCCTCAAGACCTAAAATGAAAATAGTCAGAGAGCGTGTCCCTAACTTTTTTCTCTCATTCCAAGAGGACCAACCATATTTGGCAAGCGACCTGCTTAGGTAAAGGGACTTGTTACCCATTAAGGCAGGTCATGAACCAACTGATTGATTCACTAGTTGCAGGTGGCATCACTCGCCTTGCAATTCACTACCTACATTCCCAATCAGTTGGTGATGAAACCCAACTAATACAATCGGTACACCAGATAGTTAATCACTATCAGATGCCCCTATTTCGTTGGCAATTCTGCCCAATGAGATCTTAAGCATTCATCCAGATCGATCCCTAATGGAGATAACTAGGCAGATATCCTAAAATCCCCCAAACATAGTTACCCCAAAATCAGGGTCAACCGATTTCCAATTCACCTCACATTAGGGAATTATCCCCTAGTGATTCCTGGTAAACTAGCCATCTGGGAATATGGACAAAAATTCCAACGCCATGCAGGTTTTGAAATGGTGTTACCCCAATTAACAGGGTTCCACTGAGAATCAGCCAGGGTCTTTTGGCTGATTTCTGCATTATTATTATTACTTAAATCAATATCATTATCACAGACTAGTAAATGTCTGACATTTACACTTCTCAGCCAATATGAATCCACAACATTCTTAACTTGACACTGGGAGGGCAAATGTCCAACAATTCCATAAGACTGTATTGTGACAGCACATGACATTGGCAATAATGGCGAGGAGTAGTTTTGCTTTGTACTCTCTATATAAAAATTTACCAAAATAATAGTTTGGCGAATTGGGAATAAGTTCACCCAATTCAGTCACCCCATCCAGCTATGACTAAGGGTTTTAATTAAACCAAATTGTGGCATCTGCATATGGGTAGGATTGGGAGGGCGACTGGTCCTGGGCATTAATATTTTGTAAAAGTTGTCCAGGCGCCGTCTCATTTGGCTGGGGTAAGGGATTGCTGGTGGGGCGAAGAAAATTTTAGGATTCCACTTGTATTGGGGGAACCTGATTAGCTTGCACTCGCGCAGACATGTTTAAATCTTGGGTAAGTAGTGTGGAGAATTGATACCAACACAGATAATATAGCCATGTCTACAATTAGTTGGACGCTGGACTAGTGGTGTGGCATGGCCACAGCGGTAGTGTTGGAGGAGAACTTGGTCTTTGAGTGATTCAGCTAAATCATGTTGGGCATACAACCCGCCTCTATTCATGCAGGCCCAGAATATATAGTTGTTTGCTGACTTACTGTGGCACAGGGGGAATTTTGGGAGTTCTTTTAGTATGTGGACATATTGTTGGAAAGGTGCTGGTCCTACCAACTAACTGTCCTTAATTAGGACAATAAGCTGTAAAGCGGGGTCTGAGCCATGGGTGCTCAGACTTGCACGGAGCTACTGGATAAGCACTGTATGGGGGAGGAGAGTGGGCAAGTCCGCATGGACCATGAGGGTCATGTCCTCAGGCAACTAAGTTTGCGTGGTAGGTATTGGGATATTTTTAAGAATAAATTAACAGGATTATTGTCGCTATTGTAACTCAGCTTCAAAGGCAAACTTAAGGTCAAAGTACCACTTAAAAGGTCGAGGTTTATGAAGCTAGCAGGTGTTATTAATGATTGGTCCAAGTCAGCGCTTGACGATTTATTGTAGGGGAAGAGTTTCATAGTCAACCCAAAGCCAAATTTCATGTTGCTCTGGGGAGCATCAAGGGCTTCAAGGAATTAGCTGGGAGCGTGAAAGGTTGAAGGCTAGATCTTGAGGTGGGACAAAGTGATTAGATATATTGATAGGCTGGAAGAGACAACCTTGGTATGCTTTAATGACTGTTGAAAACATTAGGAGGCGGCACACCACCATTTCATGAGGAGCAGCAGGCGTCAAACTAAGTAACATTGATTGGGCAGAGGGGTACATAATAAAATTTTGGGTACATAAATTCCCAGGTCAAATTTGACAAAAGAATGATCAAAGCGAAAGACTGGTTTTAAAGTAACATATTTAGTTTCACTTTACTAGTTTAAATTTTAAATTTTTATTTGAGGTGGGTCGACATGGGGATGATAACATACTGACGAAGGATGAAGGGGATTCAAAACTAATGAGAAAGGAGGATAAACCTAGAAAACCTCCATGCGCGGCATATGATAGGCAGCAACTCCATGGATCGCCTTTGCTATTTGCTATCTTGATTTAGGGCATTGGTTCACAACGCCAACACAGTCATAGTTGTCCCCTACCCAAAGTTCCTGTACTGGAATCAAACTTGGGGAGGCAGTGGTAGAGGGGCCATATTCTGCCACTTGGGTATCCTCCACTTAGTTTTGTTTTATTATACAATATTAGTTTTACTAAAAAGGTTAGTTTATATTAGTGATGTAGTAGCTTAAAACTATCTAATATAACAATAAATAGATTTCCAGCAACGGATTTTATTTTAGTACTTTGATTCTAACATGATTTCTTGTTAAATCTACTAATTATGGCTGTAGAGACACTGAAGCCACAGAATTGATCAAGTGTTTGTCATATTAAAAAATGTAAAAGATTATATATCTTATAAACTTAGTAAAATAGATAATAAACAGTGTAACTTAACCCTGAACAGTTTATAGAATAGATTATACAGCCTTAAGATTCTCTCTATGTTATAGGCAATGTATAGGATATTAAAGAATAATGTGTAGATTTAATTTTAATCTTAAAGTATTCTCCACTGATATTTCTATTTTCTCTTAGTGCTCCAGTTCCAGATAGAATTTCAATGTTAAAGTTTTAAGGATGTATTGAATTCTTAATATTAACAAATTATAAAGATATATAAAAACTCTGATAGAGTTTCCTTTCTGCTGTTACCTTTAGCAACATTGGAAAAAGACTAAAATTTTTGGTTTTCTTGATCCAAAATTATTTTCATGCAAAATATTATTTAAGAATATAATCACATATTGCTTGAAGTATTATACTAAGTAAAGGTCACTTATAATAAGTCTTAATTTAGGACACTGTGGATAAATCCATATTTATATTCTAGCTTATGATAGTAGTAGATATGTTGTTTAGTATAGATATATATATAATTTTTATACAAAAATAAAAAAATATTAGTTAAAGTGACCTTAGTTTAAAAAAAGTATTTGAGGTGGGTCAACCTTGGGATAAATATACCACACCGAGAATTTTTTTAGCCAGTACAGGTTTCGAACTCAAAAGCTGCACTAGGGTGGAAACAGTTTTACCTGCCAGGCTAACCACCCTTAGTGACCTTAGTTTGAATGAGTCTATTTAAATAAATTACATAAACATTTAACTATAGACTATGGGACTAAAAAATGTATTTGTTAGCTTAATAAAATTACATCTAATGGGTATAATAAGATTCTATTAAGTAGTAAACAACTTTTGATTATCTATGCACCATAGTATCTTATATGTAAAGGATTTCATTCTTAAAGTCTTAAAACAAAGATATTATATTTAAGAACTCTTTCATATTTGAAAAGAGATTACATATATTAATTTTACTATTTCTTATAACAGTAAATGGCCATTATTATAGTGAAAATCTTTTGCTCATCGAATAAAAGATGAAATGTCACTACAGGAAGATATAATATATTAATTACGATATGAGCTTTTAGTACAAAGAAATTAATTTAAAAAACAGACATTATGGATCAAATATAGCTTGCTTAATATTCACTTTCATCTGTATAGATTTTACAAGTAACCATATGTAAAAGTGATCATGGAATTCCCAGGGTAGACCATTGAACATCTAAAAATGCACTTAAGAGTTACCTTATTTAGAGAGATAGATAACCTTAGTATTCTTTGTTAAAGCATCCTAAGCATTGTTTATAAACAAAGTTGAGCATATAAATTCATTGAAGCTAAGTTAGTCTTGTAATATCAGACATAAATTTAATAGACTTATCTTAATTTGTATAAGCCAAAGATAATATATAAGACAAAGCAGGGAGAACTTATCATTATACTAAAGATCTTTACATGATATATACCATATTGAGTATAACGGCTTTTAATAAATGTTTATCTCGCTGCATGATATGTAATTATTAAAAAAAACTGGGTTAAAAGTCCAAACTAAGAGCTCAAAGATTTCAAATAAAGCCAACAGATCAGTTTATAATTCTGAATTAATATATAGTTTAATGAGAATAGTGTTTTAAGATATTTGATATCCTCACATAGTCTTTCTAAAATATTACTTCCTCATTATAATTACAAGAATTAAGGCTCTTCTGGTATATATAAGCTGCTATTTATCTGGATGATATCTTTACAATCAATGTAATTTTCATATATAATAGTGATCTACAACCATTTAACAGAGAAGATAAATAATCTAGAGATACTTATATAGTTTTATGGTGAAACTCACTAAACTATTTTAGTTAAATTGTTATAAATTTATGATTTTTAAAAAATACCATAAACATCATTTTTCCACCTTATAGGATAGTTTCATAAGAACACTATCAAAGAATCATTTTCTTATCTCTACAATTGATAGATAGTGGCTCAATGTAAACAGTACTATACAAAAAGATCTGCTTAATATGTTTTGGACTCTTAAAAAATAGAGGACCAAAAAGTAATTTAAATAGATTAGTTACCATTTTTTCTAGATAACCCTAGTTATTTCTGACATATTATAAGATTTAGTGTGTGTTTTCTCTTTAAGTTTTTTAAAATTTTAATAAAAGATATAGTATATTGGAACCCTATAATACTTAAATAATTTTCTGTTAGAGCTCTCAGTTATGTAGATTAGCTTTATAATGGTAAAATCTAATTTTATTATAAATAAATATGCATTATAAAAGTTATATTTATGTAAAGTATTACAACATTTACTGCTACTATACGTTGCTTGATCTGTAATTGAGCTATAGTGTCTGATAATTTTTATATAAAAGAAGTTTATAAATGCATGTAATTGATATTAATCCAGTTCTTTTGCTTAACATATATATTGTTTTGAAATTCCATAAAGTCAAAAAGTCATTTTATCCATTTTTTGTAACTAAAATCTCTTAGATATCAATTAGATCATGCATTTTTAAAGTTGAATAAAAAAAGACTCAGCCTCATTACTTTCTTTTCCAGATTAGAGAAATGTAGTAATTAAAGCTTAATCATTTAAAATATGCTTATAGAGAGAATAGTAGTCACGTTTCTACCTCAGATACAATTTCTGATTGAGAAAAGGAGAATTTGCTAGGAGGTTATGGTGAACCAGTATCATATCATAGGTTGTTTTTTGATGATGTTCTCTTAGTAACGATATTTAAAGAGATGATTCAATACTTTTGTAGCTATATGATGGTTAATCAAATATCTGTAAGCCTCATCCTGTACATTAGTTAATAAACTTAAAAACGTGTTATTTAATTTATGCGTTATTAAAAGCTTACTAAAATTGTTATCTTACAAGAACTGACAAAATACAACTTTAAGTATGACTAGAATAAGATATAATTGTCTGATTGAATTGGTGAAATCTAAAGTAAAATGTTTACAATTTCATTAATACAGTTTTATACAGGTTTACTACACACTACACACTAAGCCAAGATAAAGATCTGCATAAAATTCTTGAAAATAATGGTTTTTCTAAACTTAATAATGTATGTATGTCTAAGAACTGGACGTTACTATGTCTCTATAGTATTTTTATAATTTTAACCTTTTAAAAAGTTTTAGCAATCACAGAATATAAAACTGAGCATGAAACTTATAAAAAAGAAAAATTAAGCTAAAATCTAGGTCATATTATCAACTATAATTAGCTACTTACAATATGCCTAGACTAAGTTTTTTCTCTATATTCAACAGACTTATAGTTGCAGTCTTTAGGTTTAGATAAGGACACTACAGAATGGGGTTTTCCATATCTAACCTACTTAGTGATATCTACTTGGTTAAAGCTAACATAATATTTATTAAGCAAAAGAAATGAATAAAAAATAATAATTGAATATATACTTGACCACTATCATTACCAATGCTAATTCAGAATCTGAAAAACTCTTGTGTTACACAAAGGTGCTTTTTGGAGCTATTAAGGATTTGTCTAAGATGAATTTGGGAGAATCACCTGGTTTTAAATCAAATCAGAAATAAAACCATAAGATGTGTCTAATTTATCACTAAAAAGAGAATAGGTTTATTTATTTTTATCAATTGTTTAAACTATATATTCATAGATTAAACTAAACAGTGGTTTAAATTTAGAACTTTTTTGGCAGTTAAAGGTTTAAAAATCGCTAGAAGAGTTTATCTTAGTGAGTTGCAAAAGGTTTGAGTTAGATGTTAGTATCTAGCTAAAAATCTTAGGCTTCACAAGGTTATGCTGACGCTATTATTAAATACTAATAAAGAATCTCAAGACTATAAGTGATTATGAGTATGAAATAATGAATAATAGAATAACATAAAACATAGATAAAAGAGTAATATGGGATGACTATAATCGTAGAAATTTATGGAAAGCTTTTTCTTTAAATGGAGGATAGTATTTGCATTTTTTCTGACTAATAAGAAAGTCTCTAATTATGACTGTAGGAATCCAGTTTAGGGGTGCTCGCTGGTGCTTACACCGCTGGATCTACAAAGAATTTAATAAAACTTAATTAAATTTACACTAATAAAAACTTGTGTTTTTTATGGTTTTTATTAGTAGTGTGAGAATATTTAAAAAGCAATCCCTTCCCAATATTCAACAATAAGTATTTATACTAATATCATTGGTTGGAGGGAATTTGGTGATAGGTTTGTAATAGCTTTGATGCTTCCAATTTAGTTTATATAGTTTTCAATCCTATCAGATCTTGGAGGAAAGTGAGATAATTTTGGTAAACTGGAAGTTGGGGTTTTGGGAAAAATGTACCCATGTGGCAAGGTTTTGATGTACTGCAACCAATCACTGCTAGAGAAATTACTTTCACCTTGGGGGACCTTCACCATGCCTATAAAAGGGGTTGGCCCCCATGTAGGTGTTGTGAAGGACTTGGTGATGGTTGAGGGAGTACCTTCCGCTGGTAGCCCTGAAGTCGGTCATGTGGTCAGCGAAGTCTGATTGTTTGATTTTATATTTAGTGCCCATGCAGGTTTTGAACTGATGTTACCCCAATTGATGGGGTTCCATTGAGAATTGTCCAGGGTCTTTTGGCCAATATTGTGGATTCATCATTAAAATTGCTCTTAATGGCATCAAAGAATCACAAATAGCTGAAATTTTCCTTTTTTGGCTGAATTCAACCTAAAAGATTCTAAGTTTTTATCTGCAAGGGCAAATGTTTGACAATAAAAGATAAAGGGAAGAATATATTAGATCACATGATTAGCAAACTATAAGTTAAAGTCAAGCAATATAAAATCCTTTTAAGAAAATTTATAAAAATATATAATTAATCTTCTTATTTAGGAGTAATTTTTAATAACCTCTAGTTTTTGTATAAGCTTAAGGTATATTAAGATTAACTTGTATGTAAATGTACCTATATGGTCTTTTAACATAGACTTTAGCATCAGTCATTCTCATGCCACTAATTTATTGATAGTACAGTTTAGTAATGCATTATAATGTATTATTACAACCTCATTAGTTAAAAATTTTTATTTAAGTTTATATATACTAAAGTTTTCAGATTGAAGTAAAAGGAAAATAATTTCTTTTTTAACTGAAATATATATATAATATGAATTGCATTTGTTGTCTTGTAGAGGCTCTGATAATTAGTCTCCTAAAGTATATTTTGCAATATTAATTGTTATTGTAGTCATTATATTCCAGTTAACTCTTTCAGTCAAATTGAGCATCTGCCTTATAAACTAGAAATAACAAATGTAAGAATCCATTAAACTTTTTTTTAGTACTAGAAGAATCTACTAAACTTTATTTAGTTAAAAACCTGATTTTATTGCAATTTTTTCATTTTTTTGATAAATTGTTTTTAGAAAATGTAATAAAAATGATCATGCCATATACTTTCTGTAAAATAAGGCATTAATACTTATAACACAATATATCATAATCTTTGATAAAAGTTAATACCTTTGATGAATTTTTTGATTAAGATGCTAAAATGAGAATGTAAAAAGGCTTTTCTTTCCTGTAACAATCACTTTAGCTATAAAGATTCAATACACTAGTAAATTTGATAATCACACAAGAGAGATGGGAGACATCTTTAAAAAAGATAAAAAAATGGGTGAAAGCAGTAACAGTCTTTTGGCAGAACGGTGCACCAAAGGGCAAGAAACGCCCTGGGGGCTGGGAAAAAGCGCCACTAAGAAAACAAAACTCAGACACCGTCCAGGTTTTTGGAATCTACAGCAAAACAAATTAGACATCCCTAAATACAGTAATCTCAACCCCTCTCACTGTTGGAGCATGGGCTCTGACTATACCTAGGGGTTAATTTTCCAACCTCATGGGAGAAGTGGGCGGGCACAGGCCACCCTGTTCCCCCACGCAGTGTACATAACCACTTATAAAATCGACCCTAGCTGGATTTACTAGGGATCCAAAACCAAAGAAAATGCAGATTCTGCCACAAGAGTCTGCAATGAAATTGACCTCCCAAAAGGAAAATGAGTTGCGCACACCTTGCACACCAGATGGAACAAAGTGAAGAATTTGTTCATTTCATTTGACTCATTCTAACCAATCACCCCATGAATAATTGTGGAGGAGCTCCATGCTGGACTCGCCAGCTATGGCGAGATCAGATAATTTGAATTACAGCAGTTCCACCTGATGCCAAACCTGTGCACAGATAATACAATATCCATAATCAACCTATTCCTGAGATAATTGAAGACCTCACAAAAATCCCACACACAGCGGTGTTCCACCTCCATTTATGAGGGTGTTTTAAAGGTGTTCTACATCACACTGGAAAGCGCACCACCAATTTGTAACCAATGCAGCACCTTGGGGCACAAGATACACACATTCCCCATGAAGGAGGGCCTAATGGCCCTTGAGTTCTGTGATGAATCTATGGATGAAGTTAGTGAAGACTTCGCCAAAATTCACTGACACCAACCACGCCTTCCTTTGGGGGAAGGACGGTCAGTACATTATCATAACCCATTCTCACCTAAAGTGCGCAATATGGAACAGAAGGTCTAAAAACGTGTCCCAGCCATGGCAGCATTTCTTCCAACCTCCTCCATCACCCCTAGCCAAATTCAGGAAGATATGGAGGAAATTGCCCAGGCCAACTAATCAGATCAGATGACCCAGAACAATAAAATTCTCAAAATTTGGCTAAAACACCAAGTGACACCAATAAATTAAATTTAGCCGGATAATTCAGTTCCACAGTTGGCGCACAGGTGGGACACACACAGGTGCAAACCCTGTAACCACGGAGAGCAACCAGCACACCACAATGGATCAACACGAGACAAGAGCAGAAGAGACTAACTCAAACCCACTCACAGGTAAGAACCGCGCAAATTCAGCAAAGGGAATGGTAGCAATCAATTTCACAGGTGGGACTGGTCCAGTCAACCAGACTGTATATTAAAGAGGGGGAGAAGGGATAGGGCTGGACAGCCCTCCCAATCGCTCCTGAGGCGCTGTGGGCACCTCAGTGTCCATAGGGACTATAAACATCATGGGAACCTGGGCTAAATTGTCTCAAGCCAAAAAGCTGGATTCTCTGTGGAAACCCCATGTAGATATCTTGGCCATCCAAGAAACCCATTGTCTGCAGGGGTAGAGGATTCCTGGTCAGTCAGGGGTCTCACCATCCCAATTGGTATGGACATCCCACTGTGGGGTGGCTGTCTGGTGTTAAACTTTAGGGACTTCGCTGCTTGTTCATGAATATTAACCCCTAATTGATAGCTGCACAGGTTTGATGTGTGCAATCCTTGCATTGTCTAATTTTATATGATTGTCAATTGATAATAATATAAAGATTTAATCTGTATCTGAATATATAACCAGTTCTTAGTCTAGAGCTCAACCAGTGTTTCTCCTAAAAATACTCCTGATGTCTTCAGTAGGGATTTATACCCTTATACCGCCTAACTTGATCCATGCTCAGATACCTAGTTCACAGACTTTCCTCTGGTGACACGAAGTTGGCAGCAATTACCATCTCAGCTCAGCTTCTCTTCTAAGGATCCTCAATCCTTAATCTTTATCCTTTTAAAGATTCCCCAATTAAAGCACACAGCAATAATTTCTCGAAGATGAATAGAACTAAAACCATTAATGAGTTCTGCTAAAGTCAAGTTTTTAGGTTTTTTATTAAGTGAATTATCAGGGGAGTTTATAGAGTGAACTTTGCGCCCAATTCACAGTTGGTTCCTCAGTCATGAAACTGCAGCCATTGCCAATAAATTTCCCTTTGTTGTCTCACCAGCAATGATCTTCCCCATCCTGGTTAGGATTCCTTCATCAGACATCCTTAGGGCCTAAAATGGAAAGAGTCAAAAACGTGTTTCTAACGTTTACCACTTGATCCCAGCAAACTAGCCATACTTGGCAAGCGAGCTGCTTAGGTAATGGGACTTGTTACCCATTATGGCAGGTCATGAACCAACTGATTAGTTCACTAGTTACAGGCGGCATCACTCACCTCATATATTGCTCCTTAAAATCACAATCAGTTAGTGATGAAACCTGACCAATCCCAATCAGTACACCTGATAGTTAATCAGAAATTAACTATCAGATGCACCCATTTTCAACAATTCTGCCCGACAAGATCTTAAGCATTCACCTGGATCAATCCCAGACTGATCTGAATTAGGCGAATTACCTAAAATCCCCTGAACATTATTAACCAAAAATTGGGGTCAACTGATATCCAATTAACTCGCCATAGGGAGTTACCCCTAGCTATCAATGGTAAAAATAGATGGCTGGAAAGGTAAAGAAAATCCCAACACATCCCCCCTCGTGTCTAGATTTCCAGTGAGAATAGGATCAGGATAGGAGAATACCACCTTGGACATCAGGTCAAGTATTTCTTGGGTTCTAGTAAAGCACAGTTGATCTGCACTTAATGCTGCTCATGACAACCTTTGGCATGCAGTTCTCTTCCTCTTCCTCCTCGCTACTGCCTCCTCAGAGCATGGTCCCTTACCTTCTGTCACACTAGGATGATCAATTTACTCATAACAATACTAATCCCAAGATTTAGTTACTCCCCCATCAGGGCATATTTTCCACTATCAAATTCAGTATTTTTGGTCTGGCGTCCTCAATTTCCTAATCTTGCTCCTCATCCTTGACAGAAGGTTCTTGCTGGCAATGTTCATTTCTTGGTACAATTTAAAATGCTCATTTTATATTCACTTTTATTTTATTCATAATAACTTCTTGGCTCATATCATTCTTAATCCTTCTCCAAATAGCTTATCTCAATAATTTTAAAATTAACTTCTCCAAAAATATAAATTAATTGATTTTAAAGTGCAGATTTTTTTTCTTTCCGCTTGAAGTCACTTTCAAGCGATTTTATTAGAAAAAAAAATGGAAATTTAAGTAAACAATTATCAATCGAATGCCAACTGCAGCTGGCCATTCCCCAATGACGTCAGATTCGCCACCAGCTGCTCCAGTGTGGGGCAGCAGCTGAACCCCACCTAGCATTTTCTGTCCGGTAGGAAAACGCGCTTGGTCTGGATCATCCAGTCCAAAATAAGTCCTTGGGTCAGTTTAGTCCGCCTAAGGATCTCGCTATTCACCTGGTATGAACCCAGGTGGTGCCTTACAGCCCACTCATTCTCCCCCACTCACAACTCCATTTTGGCCTTTGGGTCAAGTATGGTAGATTTTTCCCATATGAGGAACATGCAATTATTGACCTGGCCCAGGCGGTGATGCAGCTGGCCAGCTTCATCAACTTCTGCCCCTTTAAGGGGTATTTTGACCTCAGCTTCACCTGTGAGGCTGACATCGCCACTGTGGCTACTGTGCCCCTGCTTTTTTAAGGGCACACCTATTCCAACCACATGCACCTGGCTCCCCACCAACATGACAATGGTTGTCCAATTCTCAGGGTTGCCCACTCACCTCCCCCTGCAGTACTCCATCAGGTTTAAATGGATGGATTAGCTGCATATGGCTCCAACCCCATCTTTCAGTTCGTGGTCCCCAATGGGGCCACTCGCCTAACTGGGCCTCAGGCATTTGCCACAATTATCCTGATAAATTTTAAAATTGCTTTGTTGATTCCACCCTGAGCCATCATACTCTCTGCCCCTGACCACCCATTCTGGACCCGTGCAGAGGGCAGAAGGACAATCTGTCCTTCCTGCTTTAGATTAGATCACTCAAAGCACAAATGCCCCTCCCTCGCAACTTCCTTGGACCCAGCACGGTTGCTGCAAGGCCCCCAATTTTCCTCACACCCCACTACTTTTCTGACATGGGGTACAATCCTACCCCCTCTCCCAAAGCCTGATGCCACCTTGGTGCCTGCTGCAGCCAATCAGCCCCTCCCTCAGGCCAGTGCCACATGCGCCTCGCCTAGTGCCACTTGCACCTCATCCAATCAAGGATTGGCTTGGACTAATGTGGGTTCCCACATTATTCTTCAATTGCCAACCACACCACTTCAATTTGCTGACCCATATTTTGAGTTTGATTTGAACCCATGGTCCTCGTTGGCTGAAACTGATGAGATGGGTAATTTTATAGAGGCCTCACAATCCACATTCAACAAATTTGTCCAGAGTCGGACTTCCAAACTGGTTGCTCAACAATATTACACCCCCAAATGGATGCCGTGGAGTTCTGCTCGGACCACCAGCTCGCTGTCACAGCAGCCACCTACCCTAAGGTAACCACTATCCGTGAAATGGCAGAGTCATCAGTAGCAGCGCTAGCCATGGAAATTCCGCCCCCATTCTTGGGACATCCACACCCATAAACCACAAAATGACCATTGAAGTTGACCACAGGCGCGCTAAGGAAGCCATCCAGAGAGTGGTTTCCGCCTCACAGGCTTACTCTCGAGTTACCTGAGCCTCCATGGCTTCACTGTCCCTGCTCCCTGCCCTCTGCATTAAGGAGGAGGCCACCCTTGCCAAATACATTGGCGATTTACTGTTATACAATCAATTCCCCAAGCAGCCGCTTGTTACCAACCTCACTCCCCATTTCGCTGATTACCCCACCCCTTTGCTCTCCTCCTTGGCTTGTGCTCTCGCCGTTGAGGTGAATGAGAATGATAATGAGCCCCCCAATCCCCCCTCCCCTTCCGCCATGGTAGGATGAGTGTCTCGGCGCTGTCCCACCTGGTAGGTTGATATCTCAATCATTATGTTTCGCCAGTTCTTTGGATGGTCATTTTATTTCAGTCTGAGGATTTGTTAGTTTAGTTTTTTTGTTTTGTTTTATCGCTTTCTGTACTATGGTAATGTCTGTCCCCTGGCAGGCGTGCCTCGTTTTAAATTATAAATGAATTCAATGTGCATAATGTTGACTATTATAAAAATCCAACATCCCCCTCTCATCCAGCTCATATGTCAAATTTTGTAATCTTGGTACCAGCAGCTGCTTGACAGCATCTCTGTTAAAGATGCTTAGCTCTTTCAACTGATGATTCGATCTGCATGATGAAACCTCTTCTATGGTCCCCCTAAGACTCATACTCCAATTCAAGTACCCATAGCCAGTCATTCCATGGATTTAAATGAAACGTATCCAACCCTGACAAAACCAGGTTATTAATCATCTTGAATGACTTGAGACTAATCCTCCCTCTTTCATCAATTCCTGAATTAGATCAAAAACTCTTCTGGATTTAGCTCCATTTTAAAGATACTCTTACAATCATTATTAAACGTCCTAAAATTGGCTCTACTCTTGATTGACTATTCCTCTCCAGATCAGACTTGATTCTGGAGTTCCTTTTATGACTCAGCCAGTTTTATAAATCAGCTGTTCTGTCAACCAAACTAGCCATTGGAAACTGCAGACATTTTGAACTCCCCTATGCAGAATTAAGAACCTAAGTAACCAATGCTTTATCCATAGCTCTGAACCCCTCCAATCTTGTGAAACATCCTAGATTGATACGTTGCAGCCCATGATCTTTGCTTTTCTGGACAAGTTCTCTGAAGTTGGGCCATGAAGCTTCCAGCCTCTCCCAGCTTCCATAGCTCATTATGCTTTCACTTTCAAGAAGCTCATAGTTGTCATCTTCAGTATGCCATCCACTCCCTGCGTCACTATCTCATTTCTGGTGCATCCCCTAAGTACCTTCCCCCTGATGGCTTTGATTGGGGCATGATTTGGCAACCCCCACCTAGTATCCCTTGCTCAATGCTGGCTCATATGTCCAATGTTCTTGACAATGCCTGTTGGCAAGCGTTAAAGACCAATCTTCCAGCTCTGGTGCATATTGGGATTACTCAAGGTTATTCTCAGACTGCCTCTTCTTGTTCTGTTGCTTCCCTCCCCAATATGTGGTATTGCGCTTGGCAATTACCAATAGTTACATCTCTCTTCCCCTAGTTGCATTCTCACAGGGATCAGCTTCCATTCAACGAACTTGGCTTTGAGTAGTTCTGGCCCTTGCTAGCATCTGATCTCACATTTATTTTGATGGTTTGTTCACTTCTACTGCAATAGATCCTCCCTTCTCAAGAGGCAGCATAGGCGGAATAATCCCCAAGTTGAGGATACTCAATAAAAAATATAAGGATATCTTTTTTCTGTGCATTTTTAATAATTTTTTTCCTGCTATATTTTTATCAATCTTTTATATTCTTTTCTTTTTTCATATGGGACATGACCTTCACTAGGTTCAGCGGTCCATCTTTTTTTATTTGTTCCCCCAGACTGGTTCTGAGGTATACTTTGACCTACCAGTTTTCTAAAGTTCAGAGGTCCTTTTTTCAGAAGACCAAATTATCAGGACATAACTATCTTAATAGCTCATTGGTCCATTGTGAAAATTATTTTTATTATTTTCTTCGATCCACTGCTTTAAATATTTACCACATACTCAATTCACAATTCTTTCATCCAAGGGGTTCTTTATGGAATAGGCATCTGTCACTTTCTTGGTGATAATCTCAAATGGACCTGACAACAACTCATTTAACATTTTTCTTCTCCTAAAACCATGAATATCGAAATAGTCTTTTTTCTTGCATACTTAATACTCTGAAAGCTGGTTGAACCTAACATTCATCATTTTTTTCTCGATCCTTTTCTTCAAGCTCATATTAAATGCTTGCAATTGCATCTCAATCAGGATATTTGACAATCAGATCAGGTACTGCTTGGCACTCATCCCCAATTTTGGTTCCACCACTGAATATAAAATCATGGCAACGCAGCCTTTCTTCCATATAGTAACTCAAATGGCGTTTTTCCCATTGCCATATGATGACTTATATTATATGTTAATGTCACCAAACTGAGGTACATTACCCATGCATAAGTTCTCCCTTCAACCAGCTTCCTCAGCGTCAAGCCAGCGTTTTCCATTGACCCGTTCTACCAGTCCATTCATCTCCATCCAGTAAGGTACTGATATGACTCCTTGGATCCCCATTTCTTTTATTCAAGCTTGTGATCACATGGGATGTTAAATTTATTCCATTATTGCTCAACAAGACCTTCAGGCATCAATTGTGATATACTATCTGATCCAGGATAAACCTTGCAGTGCTTGTAGCGTCTACTTTTTCTATGGCCTTCATTTCAACCCATCTTGTCAGATGGTTGATTGCAACTATAATGTATTTGACTCCCCTGGTACTCATTATCAGCAGTCCCATCATGTCAATGGACACTGTATGCCAGGCAAATCCAGATCATACCAGTCAATATTTGGTTTTGTTCTTGTGAAGCTTGTGTAACTGACACCTCACACAGCAAGCTAGATAATTCACTATAGCATAGTTGATGGACTCCCAGTAATAGCACTGACAAATTCTATTGGTCATCTTTTTATGCCTCCATGCCTGACAACATAGTGGCTTGAATGATAGCTGCTCATTCTGACAGTTTTAGAAATAAAAATTTTTTTCCGTCAATTGTCAGAAAACTTATTCATTCATGATCTCAGTGTTTTCCATCGCTTTCTGAACCGCACCTTGGATTTCTTAGGGCTTTTTCCTGAATTTCTCCTTTCACAATTCTTCGGAATATCTCATCCAGTTTCTGATATACCACTTGGACCATTGGTAACCTTGTTAAGCCATCAAATTCTGATGAGAAGCTCAAGCTCAGTGTACTATCACATAATTGTAAGCCTATAACTTCAATGCCCATTGGGCCAGTTATCATTCAGCTCTCTTAAAACTGTGTAGCCAATGCAGCGAGGAGTGACCCATCACCACTTCAAAGTGTGATCCATGAATAAACACACAAAACTTTTTAACGTGCATCAATTACCACAAGTCATTCATGCTCAGTCACAGTGTAATTACTCTCAGCTTCTGAGAGTGTCCAGCTCACATATGCTACCAGATGGTCACCCCATGAGTTTATCCACGTAGCTCAGGATTGCGCCAATTGCCATTAATGAAGCATAAGTCTGTATTATAAATTCTGGATTGAAGTTAGGATATTTCAATATAGGAGAATCTATAAATACTGGTGTAATTCATCAAAAGAACTCTAGGCCTCTTCATTCCAAATGAATCCTTTTTGGGATCCTTTAGAAAATGAAAGAGGGGCTCAGCAATTCTCACAAAATCCCATATGAATCTTCAGTAGTATCCAACCATTACAAGGAACAATTGGATATCTTGGATACTTTTCAGAACAGCCATTAGCTCTATGGCTAAAATTTTCTGGGCTTACAGCTGCAGTCCACTAGAGCTGTAATGAATCCAAGGTATTCCAACTCTTTCTCGAAGAAGTGGCACTTCCTCAGCTTGATCTTCATGTTAGCCATGGACAGACTCTTGAAGACTTCTGTTGGAAATTTTTTCCTCCCAGCTTAATGATAAGAATGTTTTAGGTTGAATTCAGCTGAAGAGGGGAAATGTCAACCATTTATTATTCTCCAATGTTTTTAAGAGTTCATTAATAATAATAAAAATGCAAAAGTCGAGAAATCGACCAAAAGTCCCTGGCCAAATTTTAGTGGAACTCCATTAATTGGGGTAACACTAGTTCAAAACCTCTATGGGCATCAAATGTAAAATCCAATGGCCAGATTACTTCAACCTCACCATGGACAAAGGGGAAATCATTAGAAGGCACTCCCCTGACCCCAACGAAGTCCTCCAACGCATTTGCGTGGGGACCCCCCTTTTATAAGCTTGGCGGGGTCCCCCAAGGTGTAAGAAATTATTTGGGTGGTGATTGGCTTAAATTCATAAAAGCGTTACCTCACAGGTACGTTTGGGCCAATCAGAAATTCCTCTTCCTTTGTTCCACTGCCCTGAAGCGAGTTCCCAAGTTATGATACATTATTCCTGAATATTTCCTAGTTTGGACTCGTGTAAGCTATTCTGAACATATCCCTAAATTCTCCTTGACCCTCAAAGAACTTTAAATACTAAATAAGTCAAATTTTGAGGGTCGTCATTTTTCACCTTTATTGCGCTTACAATAAGAATCATAAAAATCCAATTTTTATTAGCGCTTTATTTCTTTTTTAATTTTTTATAAAATCTTTGTGGATTAAAGCAGGCGTTAAGCACCAGCGAGCAAGAATTAATTGAATTCCCACAACTTCTTTCAAGTGGTGTAAATGGTCATTAAATGTCCTATTGAACACATTTATTTTGTCCAAGTACACCAGAACGCATGACAACTTCAAATTAATTAAATTGGCGTTCATGTCACTCTGGAACGTCGCAGGCACGTTACATAGACCTTGGGGCATCCTCATTGGTTGATACAGCCCCTGTGCAGTGATATTAGCACATCTTTCCTGGTCTTCTGCTGGCAAGTTGATTTTCAAATATCTCAATATTAGATCCATTGAAGAGAAATGCTTTGCTTCTCCCAATTAATCTAACGCATTTTCAATTTGTGGTAGTGGATACAGATCATTATTCATAATCATCTTGAACTTATAATAATCAATCACCACCTGATTAAAGCTGTCCTTCTTTTTAAAATTAGTATAGGGCTCACCCAGGGACTCAATGATGGAACTAGAAGCCCATGCTTCACTAGTTTACTAATTTTTTCTTCCACTACCACTTTGGCTGCCTTCAACCATCAAATTGGTCCCATTCTTATTGGCAAATTTTCCCTGGTGTTGACTTTGTGGACTACATTCCTTGCGCATCTCAAATTATGGTTGTACTAGGCAAATAATTCCTGATACTTATTTATTAATTCAAACCTCCTCCTGCTGTCTGTCCATAAGATCAGCAAGTTGCTCTCAATTGATCAATAGATTAATACTTTCAGCTACCCCTGCTGTAGTTATCTCATTGAGGGTCACAAAATCGTGGAATTCCTAAACTCAGCTGTTGGGATTAGAAAAACAAACGCAATGATCTGATTCAACTCAATATTCATTGGTTTTTCACTCAAGTTCGCCAGGAGAACTTAAATTTCTCCATGGCTCAGAAATTCAATCCAGGAGCCACCCAAGGCTCTACTCTGGACTTCTTCCAGGGGCTATTAACTTCTCCATAAAGCAACTCAGGTATCTTCAACATCAATCCCATAATAACTATGATCTGCAATCCCAGCGGTATGGTTCTCAACTTCTTGATCCTTAACAGAATTTCCCAATTTTCCAGGATTTCCGTCACAATTTCTTGTCACTTCCAGTTATCTAATTGGTAATGAATTGGGACTATGCCGTCAATGTAGATCATATTGATGAAGTTATTCCTCTTAGTCAGTGGAGCTTCTCCATCTTTCTGATAAACCAATGGTAACGTCTGACCCAATATGGTCAACATATTATCTTCAAAGTTACATTTAACTCTGTACTTCTGAAGTAACTCTATCCTGATCAATATGCCATAATTTTGGTTGGCCAAAACTATTGCAGGGGCGGATACCACTAAGGATCCAAATTAAAGTGGTAGCACTTTATGCTTCACAGGAGATTGTGATTTTTGGACCATCAGTGCCATATTATTTCTTGTGTTCTATATCAGGCGAGATTCTCATTCTCTTCAACAGCTTAGCTGAGAAAATATTGATAGGCCCTCCACTAGCAACTAAATCCCACACTCGTACTCAACCAACCAGTTTACAATATAAATACTCTTATAGTATCATAAAATCATATTTACTGAGTGTATAGCAGCTTTATTTACTGAATCAAGGGTTTGAACAATTTGTGCTGATAGATCATAAAAATGATTCCTTGATCGCGCTAAGTGGGATAGACAGGTTTGCCTCATTTGATTTAACCTCAGTCATTTTTCCCAGATTCTCTGCAGCTCAAATCTTGTCCGCTAGTTGTAGTACATACAGCAAAGCAATTTCCTTAATTATTCATGGTCAATCCTCTTGACTCCAGATTTTCTTACTGAATTAACTTCTAAATTGACCACTTGATACAATTGATCCTACACATCATCAACAAACAAATCACTAATGTCACTTTTTCATAAACAATATTGGGGGAATGGGGTTTTCCGCAGCTCTAGAATGTTCTTCATCTAGGCCTTGGGCCCTTTTCCCAACTCCTTCGCGGGTTTGGACTCTTTATCCTAGACCACATTGATCTGTTCCTTATGCTTCTTGCATTGAACAGCAAAATGTCATCTTCCTCCTCACTGGTGTAGCGTTTTTCTTTCTTATCATTCTGCTTGAACTTTTTGGGCATATTTCCTATATTGGTTCAATTTATTGAACTCCTTAGCGCCCTCAGTCCCCCTCATAAGATTTGATTTTTGTATTGGACTCAGTTTGAAGCTTCTATTAAGAGCATCAAATGTAGCTCCTAATATTTTCAAGTGATCCAACATCTTCAAGGTGGTAATCTCTGTTGTGAACATGGAAGACATCATTAGATGTAAATCACAATAGGGCCGAAGGGCTATTTGCAATGTGATACATAAATCAAAACTGTCCAGTACTTTTTCTCTGACCAAGATCTCCGATTATAAGTAAAAAGTATTGGTGAAATTCTCTAAGGATTTGTCTTTCTGGAATTGGATTCCAATGAATTCTTGTTTGCACTTTTACTTATGCGTGGGACTTCCAAATATTTTCATGATGGCTGCATTGGCCTCTGAGTATTATCAGCTGTTCCCCTCTAGATGGGGTAACATTAAGTTCTGACAATCCGTGTCCAAACAGTTCATCACCATAAAAGCCTTTTGATGATTGCTGTACCCAAACATTGTCATGTTAAATAATTGTAAAAATGCAGGGTCATTATCCCAATGGAATTTGAGTAATTTTGGTGTAGCATTAAATTCCTCCTTAGTTTCTCTAGCACCACCCTTTTTTGGCTATTTTGACTAACTTGAGGAGTGATTTCAGGAGTCATCTCCAAAATAGCTGTAAGTGCAGTTGGCATATCTTATGGAATATTTGACTTCCCAACTGGAGTTCTAAGGGGTCCTTTTTTCAGTATCAGTCACCGCACAGGGCTCACATTAACATTTATGAGTCTTTAACTATTTGACTTGCTTCATCAGATGCTCTATATCTGCACTAAATGTCATTAATCAAATGTGATCTGCTTCATGTTCAATTTTTAAGATTAAAACTTCTTGAAATAGATCCCCTTCCTTTTTCTTTAATGGCGTTACTTTCCTAGCAGCTCATTGCCAAAATTAGAGACTTTTAAATCCTTCCTCGATCTTGGTAACTCTTTCCTCCAAGAAAGCGAGTTCTTAATGATTGGCAGAATTTAAGGCATTCTTGTTGATGGGTGCCAATTACGTCCAAAGTTTTCTTAACTCATCCTTGTATGACATCTTGTAATAGTGTATCATACTCAACTACAACCCCTGAAGTGAGCACAAGTTGTTAAAATTTAGGGTCTTCGCTGCTCATTCACAAATTATAACCCCTATATTAATTAACTGCACAGGTTCAGTATGCGCACTCCTTGCGTTGTCTGATAATATATAATTGTCAATTGAAAAAATATGAATACTGTAATTTATAGTTGAATAAATAACCAGTTCTTGGTCCAGTTCTCGATCATTATATCTACTTAAAATACTCCTGATGTCTTCAGTAGGGATTTATACCCTTATACCTCCTAACTTGATCCACGCTCAGATCTCTAGTTTATGGCCTTTCCTCTGGTGACACGAAGTTGACAGAAATTCCCATATATCAGCTCAGCTTCTCTTATAAGGATCCTCAATCCTTGCTCTTTATTCTTCTAAAGATTTCCCAATTAAGGCACAAAGCAATAATTTCTTGAAGATGAATAGAACTAAAACCATTAATGAGTTCTGCTAAAGTCAAGTTTTTAGGTTTCTTATAAAAGTGAATTATCAGGGGGATTTATAGAGAGAATTTGGCGCCCAACCCTCAGTTTGCACCTCAGTCATGAAATGGCAGCTGTTGCCATTATTTCCCTTTATCATCTCACCAGCAACGGTCTTCCCCATCCTGGTTAGGATTTCTTTGTCAGACATCCTTGAGACATAAAATGGAAAGAGGCAGAAAACTTGTTGTTAGATTTTGATGGTTGACTTGAAAATAAACCCTTTGAGAAAACCATCAATGCTAATAGATTAATCCCATTGATGGATCCTTTGATCTTTCCCAATTTATCTGCATATCTAATTTTAATCCAAAATCACCTCAATTGTACTTAAATCATCCCAATTATCATAGCTAATAATAGCTATGATATAAAAACTTTTATTTCTCATTGCAAACACTTTTGCAACCCATTCAATTCAAGACTAAATCTAGTTTGATAATCTCATAGAGGGGATTAGTCTGCGCCCATGTCTGGGAGCAGTTGGGCAAGCAAGGCAAGAGGAGCAGGCGGAAGGCCCGCGGCCTCTAACGTTTGAAAACGCCCTGGAGAATCCGGCGGAATAGAAAAAAATCTAAAAAAACTGGCAGTCACAATTTCCCCAGAGATACTCGTGTGGCAAGCACGATGCAACCAGTACATCAATACGCCACATTCCCAGCCACCTTTGTCGGTGGAATTTGGAGTCCGTGTGTATCTGGACATCCAAAAAATGGCCCTATGGGAAAAATTTTGTGAAGATCTACACAAAATTTTTCCCGACCGTGGTGTATGTTGCACCTCACTCCATGTCGCACAGTTGGCTGGACCTAGGTTTTGAAAGCAAAATAGCAGCAGACGAGGCTGCAGCGGTGCGCGTAGTGGTTGACCTCCCCAAAGGGCAATGGGTCATCAAAACTAAACGCACCAGATGGACAAAATCAAACCAAATTTTCCTCACATTTGACTTTTTGCCTACTATGGTAAAACGTGACATTTTGGAGCAACACCTGAAAGATGGTCTCACCATATAGGCGAAATACAATCTTTCAAAATGCAACGTTTCACGCTGATGCCACACCTGTGCACCGGCAAAGCCATCGCAGTTCTGACCCCAACTGAGGAGATCGCGAAGGACCTAACCCAGATCCTGCACTCCACCTTTATTGACATCGCAGGGCACACCACCCACCCATTCTGGGTACCCGTGGACAGCGCGCCCCCATTTGCACCCACTGTGACGCGTTCAGCCATAAGGCACACATGTGCCCCATTAAAGAGGGCGTTACATTCCAAGAGCACCCCTCAGCGGCCATGGCCAGCGGAGAGGTGCACTATGAACCAACCGCAAGCACCAAAGAGGCTTTCCCGTGGGGAGCACAAGGCTGCTATCTATTGGTAAAGCCCATCTCCCCACAGGAGTGGAAGAAGGCCAAGCAGGCCCATAGGACCATGGCCAAGGAAGCGGCCAAGGTCACCACCACCATCCCATACTCACAACGCCAGGAGGACATGGAGACCTTCGCGGCGGAAGCAACTCAGGAATCCATCACCTAATCAGATTGGGAGGCCCAAGCTGAACAGGCCACTCAATCTAAGGATCTGATGGGAGATTTGATCTCACCCAATTGCTGCACCCAAGCCCCGGTTGAAACTGACTTGGGACCTATCCCAACCGAAAAAATTTTTTTTTGCCCCACTCAACGGTGCACCAAACTTATCCACACCGCAAAAAATTCGTCTGACGTCAGGAAAACAAAAAGTGAAGGCCAAAGCCAACGCGACTCTTTCCGCAAAGATTAACAAAAACCCCAATAGTGTTGCTGCTAATACCCGCACTGCTGTGAAAGCCCGTGGGGACCTGGAAGAGGCTGGAGGGCCAGGGGGCCCACCCCTCACACCTAAGGTGCGATGGGGGAAACCTTCACTCTAGGGACGCTGAATATCGCCGGACTCAAGGCCTCCCCATCCCAGGCTAGGAAACTGAGTTTTTTACAAAACAATTTACCTGTGGATATCCTGGCCATCCAGGAGTCCCACTGTCCATGAGGTTCCGAGGAAGCTTGGAAAACAATGCTCCTACCATCCCTATCCTTTTGGTTGAAGCACTGTGGGGTGCTAATTTGGAAAAACAATTTTTTCAAATTTACATCTTCAGAAACATTCCTAAATGGCTGACTGCTCATTGTCACCTTCTCATGGGCCGATGTTGCACACACAATCATCAACATTTACGCCCCAAATGGTGCACATGAGTGTCAGGAATTTTTCTCGTCGGTCAAATCCCTCCTGCTACCCCCAATTCTTTCCTAATTGGCAACATGAACTGTTGGCTAACCTCACCAACGGACCGGTGGCTGCCCTCACCCCATACCCCACAGGGTCACGTAGAACTACGCATTCTAAAAGCCACCCTTAAGTTAATGGATGTGCTGCCGCGACATGCCCCCTGCTTGAAAACATGACGCGTCCCCACGTCCACAATGGCCAATTAAGGTCCATGACCCACATTGACCTTATTCTAGTGCCGGCAAAATTCCAACCCCACATCTCCCACTTCCTAACAACAAAAATGGAATTCTCTGACCACCGACTGGTCTCGATAACATACCACTTACCCATCACAGTTGCAAAGGCCCCACATTGGTGCAAAACCGCCCCCAGAGCTCGCGTCACCAGGATTTTCCATGTGGGTGGAAGAGGCAACTTTGGCAAAATTGTTTGTTGCACCGTTTTGCGCGGACCCCATTTCCACATGAGCAACTTTCAAAAAAGACACCATCCACCACTATCGCCATCTCTCATCCAGACACTCATGAGCCACATTGGCGGTTATATCGCACGCGCTGGCGGAATTGGCCCACTTGGAGTCCAACATTCCAGCCTCAGGATATAGCCCTGCATGGGGCCAGAAGTGGGCGGAGGCAGCAGCCCACCTCAACGCACTTGAAAGGCAACACAAACATTGGGTTTGTGTCCAATACAGGGCCACACGCATCACTAAAGGCGACAAGTGCACTGCATACTTCTTCAAAAAAATTTTTGCACCACGCCAGAGTGTGGCCTACACACAGGTGCGAAGATTGGATAATTCTATTGTGGACACACTGGCTGAAGTAACAATCGAAATGCAAAGATATTACTCTGAGTTATACCGAGCTGAACCAATTCAGCCGGCCGAAAATGGCGGAATTTCTCGACAGAGCTCATATCCGCACCATTTTCTGATACCCAGAAATAATGAATTTAATTACTCTGAACGAATTATGGACTACCATTCGCAGTGCGCCAAACTGAAAATGCCCAGGCCCAGATGGCATTCCATATGAGTTCTACAAAAAATATTTTAAATACATATCCCCATTGCTGCTAGCCTCACTCAACCAAAGCCTGTTGGAAACGCGCCTCCTACCAGGAGGACATGAGGCTTTTACAGTCACACTCTTCAAGAAAGGGGATAGGCTAGACTTAGCCAACTGGCGCCCCATTTCTCTAACAAACACAGACACCAAAATTTTAACAAAAATCATGGCTAACCGTTTAGGGACTTTAGCATCTGCTACCATCTCTCCAGAACAATTCGGTTTCATCCCCAGAAGGTCGATTTGGGATAACGTGCACTCTGTGGCTAATGTGTGTCAGTCCACAGCCTCTGGGGCACTTGTATTCTTGGACCAACAAAAGGCCTATGATAGAGTAAACTGGGAATACCTTAGGGCCTGCCTCCAACAATTCCGCCTACCTCCCCGCTTCATTAACTGGGTGATGCTGCTCACAGAATCTGCAACAATGGCTGTGCGCGGCCCAGATTTCCTAACGGAAGTAGTCCATCCTCAAAGGGGCCTGCGACAAGGGGACCCCCTGAGCCCACTCTTATACAACTTCAGCCTTGACCCACTACTGCGAAATGTGAATGCCCAACTCACTGGGGTCCATGTGCCAGGCCAAACCCCAGTCAAGATGATGGCATTTGCAGATGATTGCGTGGTGGGGGTGTCTAATAATAAAGATGCACGCGCGCTTGAAGCCCTCATCCAGGAATATTCCTGGGTAAGCAACGCGGCACTGAACGCCTCCAAAACCAAAATCATCCTCTTTGGTCAGTTTCAGAACTGCTGGGCCCCAGCAAGTAGTTCCCAACCCAGCCCAGCTGCTCGCCCAAGTCCACGCCTTACTAACTCAAAACACACCGCTCCACTGGTGCTCCCCTTTGTGCCGCGACCTACCATAGGACCGGTACGCCATCTGGGCGTGTGGTTGGAGGCAGGAGGATACGCATCAGCAGTAATGGAGGGCCATATACTGGACAACGTGACGAAGCGAATCGCCTCTCTCAGAGCCCACCCTACTACCCTCACTGGCAGGGTTGTTCTTGCCAACTCTATGCTCCTATCCAAAGTCTGGTTTGGAGCCCACGCCATCCCCTTCTCCCCAAGCTTCTTCAAATCCCTGTATGCTTTGCTACAAGGTTGGCTTTGGTCAGGCCGCCCTCCACCAGTATGGCTAGAGGTCATGTTTGGCCCTCATCATCATGGTGGCATGGGCCTACTTGACTTCAAAGCCCATGCCGCCAAGATCCTAGGCACCTGGATTGCGGCCGTCACTGCTCCTACACTCCCATCCCAACACTGGTCCCGCGCGGCCCGCTCCAACTTCTCCCAAGCCTTGGGCCTCAACAATCCATCAAACCCCCACTCCCTGATGAAATACCTCGCATCACACACATCAGCCACAGGTCCTCACGGGACCAAAACCCACTACAAACGAATCCTACTCTCCATGCGAAGCGCAGAGTGGAGAATTCATATTAGTGGACATACAACCCGAAGGGGCCGCCCCTCTCCTCAGTTCACACAAGAGGTACAGGGGCTACCCATCCTTGATGGCGTGATCCCCATTCGACCCCAAGTCCTATCCAGGGTGGACTACCTGGACATGATGGACATCCCTTATTCCACTGAGACCCAAAAGACTATCTGGAAATACGCACACCATCCTCTGTTGCAGCCTCAAGTCCGCTCCCATGTGTGGCGCTGCCTGAGGCGGGTGTATCGTACAGCTGAGCGCTCTAATGCTTTACACTCATCCTGTGTCGTGTGTGGCCAGTATGGAACGCTGTTTCACCGCCTGGAGAAGTGCCCCACCTCTAAAGTAATATGGCGCGAAGTCCAACGTCTGCTAGGCCAGGATCAAACACATCCCTTCAGTCTGTCAAGAGATATGTTTGCTTCATCAATGGCCTCCCCCTCCCACCCTCCCTTAGTGCTCTGGTGGTTGCAATCGCCTGTGGACTATCCACACGATTGTCTTGGATGCCATCGCTGGATCCATCCCCACCCTCCCTGAAGCTGTCCACAGATTCCGGTCTCATTTGGTGGATCACTTTCAAGTGTGGATGTTTGGATATCTCCCACCACGTCGCCGGCAGCTGGTCTCCTCCTGGTTCCCAGTCTGGTTCATCAAATCAGACCCCTTCCTCCACACGTGCTCAATAGTGGCTACGCCCCCTACACACGTTCCCTCCCCTTCCCATAAGTGGCGTTCCCGCTGGCAACAAGAGATAGCATCGCTTCTCTGGGGTGCCTCACCTGGTACTGAGTTTTGTCTCGTCTGAGTCATATTCGGAAGTGTCCATCCCATGGTCGGCCTTCCCCGCAATAAATTTAAAAATAATAGCTATGATATAATTATATTATGGCTGATTATGGGTCCACTTGGGTGCAAGGTGATCCCATGGCATTGACTAAATTGCACCTCCTAAATTAGTGCATTAATCTTAGTACACTAAGGTGAAAGTTGGGTTCAAATAATGAAATCAATAATTAAGCACTTAAACATAGATGTCCCAATTATGGGCGTACTTAGTGCTATTGAGAGGCCTGCTGACATCTAAAATTGAGGTGCATCATCTTTTATGATCATATATGTTTTATTCCTCATTTATTATTAGACGTTGAGTTATGATGTAGCTCTAATTGGGAAGATTTTGATGTTGAGTTCAAAACCCAAAGTTGTTACAATTATGAGAGTAAAATTGCCTTCAATCGGGCTGAAACAATTGTTATCTTTAGTCAATTCATGGGCCAAAGTGACTTGGGAATTTTTCATAATTATTGCCATGACCAGCAGAGGATTGGCATAATATGAATGAACTCGTCTAATAGATGAGTTTGGCCAGGAGATGCCTGAGAGATATATAATACTGGCACCTGGTCAATTAAAATCATCAATTAATCATTTACTATTTTATTGATCATTAATAACTACTGTCACTTAGTTTATTAATTATTATCCATCTGTTGTCTGTCTGATATTTGTATCTGTTGCCATTACATCTATATTAGATAGTTGTGTGTGTTTATTCTTTCCAAAGAGAAGTACATAATTGCCTGCCAGAGAAGTAGTCCCAATTATAGAGGAATAATTTCCTGATTTTGTACAAAGACAGAAGGTCTTGTATTTGTTGGTGCCAGTAGACTTAAGAACGGTGAGCATACCAGAGTTGCATGGCTATTATTGAGGATTATCAGAGAATCTACTTTCCAATTATGAGCAGGAGTTTCATTTGAAAAGTGAGTTTATATTCTCAATTTCATTGTTAAATTACTTTAACTTGCACCATCAGCTGAAAACTTAACACATGTCCCTAACGTTTTCCACTCAATTCCAATTAACTGACCATATTTGGTGAGTCATCTGCTTAGGTAATGGGACTTTTTCCCATTATAGCAAGTTGCAAACCAAATTATCAAGTTGCTAGTTGCAGGCGACAATACTTTCCTTGCAACTTGCTTATTAAATTCCCAACTATTTGGTGATGAAACCCAACTGATCCTAATTGGTAAACTGATTTTTAATTATCAATAAACTATCAGATGCCTCTTTTTTGGCAACTCTACCCAATGAGATCTTAAGCATTCACCCAGATTAATCTCTGATGGATCTGAACAAGGCAAATTACTTAAAATCCCTTAAATATAATTTACTAAAAATTGGGGTCAACTGATATCCAATTCACTTGCCTAGAGAGTTATCCCTTAATGATCAATGGTAAATGAGATGGCTGGAAAGGAGGGAGAAAAATCCAAACATTTATAATCACAGAAACTAAAATAAGTTATTTTAGACACCTATCTGCAAAGCAGCATTTTGTAGCAACAATTTTGTAGCAGGATGACACAATCTCAGTAGCATGTAACTATGCACCATGCACCACAGTCAAGAGGAAGCATTCCTTGAAACTATCCCAACACTCGCCCTCCCACCAAACACAATTATACTGGGCGACTGCAACTGATGGGCTGACTCCAGCACGGACCAATGGCTTATTCCTAGGGGTAACCCCAGGCATATCAAATTCCACTCAATGAAGGAGTCCCTCAGCCTATTTGATGCCCTCTCTCCCAAGTTACCATTCATCCCCCAAATGGCTCACCCCAACATGCATTAGGGAAAGCTCATCTTATTGAGCCGCATCAACTTCATCCATACATTGAAATCCCACCGTTCAACATTTTCCAACTTTTTGACCAAAAATATAAATTTCTTTGGCCACTGGCTCATTTCTGAACAGCTTTTTTCAACCCTCACTCCTGCACATGCGTTGATCTGGAGTAAGATGCACCTGGAGAACATAAAATTACCTGAACTATCCAACTGGGTTAAATTCAAGACTGCAAACCCAAAATTTGCAACACCATTCATATCATATCCCATCATAGCCGGAGCATATTTCAAAGTCAGATTAATCAACAAAACTCACCATCTCGCCTCACATAAGTACACCGCTAACACTGCCTCAATCAAGCGCACTTTGGTGGAACTGTAACACCTCAAGCTTAACATCCTGAAGTCTGACTACAGTCCCAATTAGGGGCGTGAGTGGGAGGGAATAACCTCCCACCTAAACTCCCTCATCTTTGAATACCAGCAAAGAATCAAAGTGTTGAAAAAAATAAGTTCATAAAGGAAGGCAAAGCCAGCTCAACATACTTCTTCCATCAATGACAATCCTGCAGCAACCAGCCCACGTGCACACAGGTCTGCAAAGGTGACGTCACCATGGCAAATGATCCAGTGGAGGTCAAAGCGGAAGTGCACCGTTATTACACAGAGATATACTGTGACACTCCAACCAAACCCCAAAAATTAAAAAGTTTATAAATAACGCCAGAATACAAAGCGCACTGCTGGACATTAATCTAAAGAAATGAAATTACACAGGAGGATCTCTAGGCACAGTCCGCGGTGCGTCACATAGGAAATGCCCAGGGCCTGATGGG
Organism: Massospora cicadina; assembly: GCA_022478985.1. Classification (NCBI taxonomy): domain Eukaryota; kingdom Fungi; phylum Entomophthoromycota; class Entomophthoromycetes; order Entomophthorales; family Entomophthoraceae; genus Massospora; species Massospora cicadina. The sequence continues at coordinate 94,917 of JAKSZP010000089.1, read as the reverse complement.
ATACCCTAGGAATATATGAAAATAACTCAAACAAATTGACCCTTTCTCCTAGTATCAATGAATCAGTGCTTGCTGGAGTCCTGCCTCCTACCAGGTGGATAGGGCGTCTATGTCATACCCTGTTTAAAAAAGGGCGACAAGATTAACCTGTCCAACTGGCATCCAATTGCATTATCTAATACAGATACAAAACTTTTAACTAAAGTTTTAGCGATCAGGCTAGGAAAAACAGCATCTAAAAAGCTTTCTCCAAACTAGTTTGGTTTCATATCAAAGAGATCTTTCTGGACCATTATACACCACATCGCCAACATCTGCCAGTCTAAAGCAACTGGTGCCCTGGTATTCCTAGACCAGGAGAAGGCATACGACCGTGTCAGCTGGCCATACCTGGAGAAAAGCCTGAGCGCCTTCAAGCTCCCACCTAGCATCATAGACTGGGCAATGCTTCTAACAGAATGCACATCCATGGCTGTCTGCGGCCTTGGCTTTCTGACTGACACAATCACACCGCACAGAGGACTCAAGCAAGGTGATCCCTTCAGCACATTGCTGTACAACTTCATCATAGATCTGCTTCTTTGCGCCAATGACTAACTCTTCACGAGAATCACTGCACAAGGCCAAACAGCAGTCAAGATACTAGCCTTTTCAGATGACTACGTGGCTGGCATATCTAGTAAAAAAGATGCCTGGAAGTTGGAGCGCTCCCTGGAGGAGTATTTCAATTTGAGCAATGCATCACTTAACAAAAAGAAACCATAATTCATCCTTTTAGGTAATTACACTACCAACTGGACCATGACAACTATGCCACACTGATCCTCACAAAGAAGCGACCCAATCACCCTTACCTTTGCAGAACCCCACGGCCAACCCTGTCCGCCACCTTGAGATGTGTCTGGAAACAGGGGGACGCCAATGAGACAATCAAGAGCAACCTACTACAGATGAGTTCCAAATGCATCGCCTCCCTCAGGGGATGATCACTGGGACTAACGAGGCAAGTAACTAGCGAATTCACTTATCCTCTCAATGCTGTGGTTCCCCAACCACGCAATCTCTTTCTCACTCTCGTTCATATCCTCAGTCCACGCCCTAATTCAAGGAAGGCTGTGGCCTGGGTCTTGGCCACCTGTACAAGTGGAGATTCTCTTTGACTCACGCTTGAAAGGCGGCATGGGCCTAATAGACTTTGAGGACTATGCCAACTGCATACTTGGCACCTGGATAGAGAAAGTCCTATCCTCATACCTCCGCACCAACAATGGTCTAGAGCAGTGAGGGCCAACTTTGTACAGGCACTCAAACTATCCAAACCCTACAACCTGTTCAGCCTGCTCACATCCCTTGTAAACTTCCCCAATGCAGCGGGCCCACATGGAACCCCCTCACTTCAAATGCCTCCACCGCATTGTCTGGCACTTAGGATGGACAGTCACAATAATGAGCACTAGTCATGGAAGAAAAATGCCCAGAGCTTGCTTCATGCTAAGGAAACTGAACAACACCCCCAGAGGGACATACACAATATGGTCCCTGCTATTGCAAGAATTGACTACATGGATGCCTTGGACATCCCTTATGACCTCATGACACAAAAGGCAATATGGAGTTTCTCACATAACCAACTCCTCCAGCCAAGGGTAAGAGCAAGCATCTGGTGCTGCCTCATATTAACCTATAGGGAAGTGGACTGCTCCAACTCTCTTCATGCGACATGTGCAGTGTGTGGAGGGGATGGCACCTTATACCACCACCTTGAAGCATGCCCGCCATCTAGAGCTATATGGTGTGAAGTTGTGAATCTGCTTAAAACCCACAAAACCAGTAGCTGTCAATCTCTAGAATCCTCCTTGCACTCCAACTTGAATCCCCAATACCAATCACACTCCACATTCTCATAGTTGTCATTTCACTGTGGACCATACACAATATTGCTGGATTCCTTCAAGAGAACCATGCCAACTATTTGCGGGACAGTCAAAAGATTTCACCAACACCTACTAGAGCACTTCCAAGCCTGGCTCTATGGATACATGAAGTCAAAGCAACAAAGAGATGTTGAGTCATGGTTCCTGATCTGGTTTATTCATTTAGACCCCTTCCTCCACACCTGTTCCATTATAGGGGAAGGTCTCATGAATATATATACCCACCCACCCAATTTGCATGGCTGTACCAGCTGACAACAGGAGTAGCCTGTCTACTCTGGGGTGTCAAAATTTCACTCTATATTCTACCTATCCTTCTTCCAACGCTTTCTAGCTTATATCAGTAGTGCCCATCCCCTGGTCGGCCTACCATGATTAAATAAAATAAAAGATGAGAATGTAAAAAGGACGCTGACTTATGAATAATTTAAAGAAACATATTTATTAAAATTATTGGAAAAATTGGAAAAATATTTGCACCATACAAAAAACAATAGCAAGGATACTTACTATAATTTAATGTTTTATTATAACAATTTTCATACATGTTTCCTTAAACTTCATTAACTAAATGTATCATAATATTCTTATTAAATATTATCTATTATTATAAAGCCCAATTAAAGCTCACAGACAAACTAAAATAATAAAATGCTATGTTTATATTTAGTCACATGCTATAAATCATTTTAGTAAGTACATTTATGGATTTTAAGACAATATATGGTCATGAAGACAAAAACTTTATTATAGATCCATCATCACCTCTATAAGGCATGAAATTTAAACCTACAAAAAAATTTAATGGTCCAGATTATTGCGTATATCTAAAGACTAAAGATTTTACATATCTGCCACCAAAAGTATTAATTTATTAGAGAATAAGCTACCTGGCTATAGCCTGAGTTACTCTTATAAGCTTTTTTATAATTCTGGTTAATAATTATAGTTTAGTAGAATTTTTAAAATTTCAACTCTAAGTGATTCCATTATATGTTTGACAGGATAAAATGTTTAGAAAAACAGAGTGTTGATACTAATGTTAGATATTTAGTTATTAAGATTATATATTTTGTAGACACACTGGTAACCATGAACTTAACATATTTGAAAAATGAAAGGATCTTCAAATAAACCACTCTTTTTTAGATAAAATAAAAATTTCATCCTTTAGATCCAGTTAACTTAATTTAATGAATTTTCAATATTTTTAAAAGTTTATACACTATAGCAGTTGATATTAGTTAATATCTTTGGGTTCAAATTAACTGATGTGCATTATAAGACAAAACCTATCAATCTGAAGCAACTATACCGATTAATTAGGTAGTGTAAACTTTTCAGTTTTTAATGAAACAGTCTTGTTATGTATAAAATGGCATGTTTTTATGATGGATGGATGTAAGAATATAAAGTTACCAGAGAATATAATGTAAGACTTTAAAAAGGGCTTCTATACATATTAGATCTCTTTGTTTAAGTCAACAATTATGTCACTCATTAAAATAAATAACAGAGCCTATCACAAGTATATGATCACTAGATTTTTGTATAGGCTTTTTATGCTTTCTAGACTACAATTTATTATATTGGTATATAGAATATCAGCTTTTGGGATCATAAAATTATTCAAGGTGGGTTGACCTTAGGACAAATATAGCACACCGAGAATATTTTATAGCCAGTACAGGTTTTTAACTCAAAACCTGCACAAGGGGTGAAAGCAGTTTACTGGCTCAGCTAACCACCCTTAGCTTATAAGATCTTACGTTCTTCTTTTGAATTGGCATACATATAGCTTGAGTTCTACTTCTTATGTGCATGATAATTTTTCATTTATTTCCTTCATGTCTGGACAACTCTCATAAAATTTCACTAAAAATGTGCTTCAGTAACCATGACCATATTAATGAGACTCTTGGTAACTTTTTAGTCCTTGTTTTAAAAGGAACACTCATACTCTAAGTACTCATTGCATATAAGTTTAAAGATATAGTAATTTTGTTAAAATTCTTTAGTAAAAATTTAGCATTGACTCAAGGTTTTATGAAACTTTGTTAGATTATGAAGACTTGGGCAGTAACGATTAGTTTTGACTTTCTCAGTAAAGTCTAAGATCTGGATTTGGGTGAATAACTAAAAGGTTCTTAGTGTATTTCACCTTTAATTATTAATACAATAGTTTATTTTATATGTGTTTATTTCTCAACAAATACCAAACGTTAAGATGCTAGGTTTTTTCCATGTTCTTACTGTGAGTTTCTGATTCTGACTGCGCTTTGCTTATTATGTCTTATATAACTAGTTAAAAAAGTTGAGTTCCATCTAAATTCTGGTGGTCTGTATCATTTCCAGATATTTATGTCTGATTATCTTTTATATAAAGCAAAAGTATATAATCTTCCTTCAGTAAAACCCAATAAGTTTTTGATATCACAAAATGTATACATTACTAATGTAGAAAAAATTTAGTATCTTTTTTGTGAAATCAGAGAAACTTAAGCTTATCATATTTAATAAACAATAGCTTGATATATTTTATTACAAAGCCTAATTTTTGTATCCTTTATTTTTAATTTTATAACTTTTCTTTCCCATAATGATAACATCATTTACAGAGATTCAATTCAAGCAGATAGACTATGATAATCACACAGGTGAGATGGGCGAATTTGTTAAACCCAACAAAACTGGGCAAAAGTCATATCGGGCAATGGCCAAAATGGTGCACCCAAGGCAAAAAATGCCCTGGAGGGGGACCAGGAGCCAACGCCACCAAAACCCCAAACCCAACCACTGCCCGGGTTTGTGGAGTTTACCACAAAACAAAACTAATACATGGAGATACAGTATGCACAGCCCCTGTCAAAAGTGGAACACAGGCTCTGACTTTTCTTAGGGGTCGATTCCCCAACTCTGTGGGAAAAGCTAGATGAGGCACAGGCCTCCCTCTTTCCCCATGCGGTATATGTTACTACCCACACCATCCACTGTGGCTGGATTGATATGTGTTTTGAGACCAAAGAGGATTCAGACGCCGCAACAGAAATCTGTGTCAACATAGCCCTCCCCAAGGGCAAAAAAATTGTGCGCACTGCATGCACCAGATGGAACAAAGCAAACACTTTGTTCATCTCGTTCAACTTTATTCCCACCAACCTCCCCCTTAAGTTAATTATAGATGAACTCCAATTTGTCTTTTAAAGCTACAGAGAAATAAAACAACTTCAACTACAGCATTTCCACCTGATGCTGAACCTGTGTACGGGAAAGCCAATCACTGTAATCAACCCAGTCCCTGACGTGGCCACAAATTTAACTTTAATCCCACCCACCGCAGTATTTCACATCCCGGATGGGGAGTGTCAAAACCTTTCCATGTCACACCAGAACGTTCACCATCTATCTACAACCATTGCACCGCACTGGGGCTCAAGGAGCATGCATGCCCCATGAAGGAGGGCATCATGGCCCAGACTTTTGTGATGATGACATGGATGAAGACAAGGAGTCCTTCAGAAGAATGGTTGATGCCAACCACGCTTTCCTCTGATAAGAGGACAAACACTACATCCTCATCAACCCAATCTCACCCAAAGTATGCAAACAGGTGCAGAAGGCACACAAGCAGGCAGCGGCTAAGGCCGTATCTCTCTCTACCTCCTCCATTGACCTGAACCAAATCCAGATGGACAGAAAGGAAATTGGCCGAACCAGCCAATCAGAAGCTAGTTCCCAAACTGGAGCAACCAAGGAAGATGGTATCTGAGCTGAACAGTCAGATTGGACAACCCATGCAGAAAATTTTCTCAAGCCAATGGAATCACCATGTGATCCCAATCAAATAAACTTACCAGGACATTTTGAATCCACTACGGATGATCCAAGAGGGCCCAGAGCGCCAAAATCAAACCCTGAAACACTGGAAGCCAATCAGAGCATCAACTCGAATCAACCAAAATCATGTGCAGAAAAACTTAATATAATTCCCAAATCTAACAATACCTGCATGAAATCATCACAAGGTAAGGAGCCAGAAGCTTTAGAGTGGACCAGCCCAATCACATGGAGCAAGTCCAAGGCAATGAGTGGGGACTAGGGCCAAAAGGCCCGCCCAACCACTCCTGAGGCGCCACGGGCACCTCAGTGTCAATAGGGATGCTAAACATTGCAGGAGCCAGGGCTCAAGCATCCTGTGCCAAAAGACTGGACTTCCTGTGCAAAACCTCAGTAGACATCTTGGCCATCCAAGAGACCCATTGTCTAGAGGGGGAAGAGGGATCCTAAGCGGCCAGGGTCTCACCGTCCCAGTTGATATGGATGTCCCACTGTGGGGTGTTCATCCATGATAATAACAAAAAACTCAAATCATCAATCCTCCTCACACTTTGACGGCCACATTCTAAGCGCAAAGATTGCAAACCAGGGAACCACACTATTGATAGCCTATATCTATGCACCGTGCACTGCATCTGAGTGGAAACAATTTCTCAAATTAATACTGACAATCAACCTCCCGCTGAACACCATCCTGTTGGGCAACTTTAACTGTTGGGACGATCCCACTACAGACTGATGGCCCAACTCCAGGAGATACCCACCAGGACACTCAGAGTTCCATGCAATGAAGGCATCCCTTGGCCTGTATGACACCCTCCTCTTTGGGTCTCCACTCCCTCCCCACATGACCCACCCTAGCATACATGAGGGTACACTCATACTGATGAGCCGCATTGACCACATCCTTGCACCAAAATCCTGTCACTTGTTCATTACTAACTCCGCCAAAAATTAGTTTCTCTGACCATCGCCTAGTTTCAGTGCAGTTTACACCAACCAGGACTCAAATGTGGACGTTGCCCTGGAGGAAGCTATACCTGTAGAATATAAAACTCCCCAAAATTTCAACTGGGTTGAGCACAAAGCTTTGAACCCAAAATTTACTGCCCCGTTTTCATCACATCCCATTAAATCTTGGGAAAAATTCAAAGCTGTACTAATAAATAAGAGTCACCATATCACTTCGCGCAAATACACCATGGATACTGCCACGATCAGATGCACCCTGAAAGAACTTGACCACCTTGAACTAAATACCCCAAAAACTGGATACAGCCCGAACTGGGGGTGCAAATGGGTGGCTATTTACGCCTGACTTAACGCCCTCATCCTTGAACACCAACACAGAATCAAAGTATCATGGAAAGGTAAGCACATAAGAGAAGGTGAAACCTGCTTGGCATTCTTCTTCCGCCAATACCATCCTGAGGCAACCTGCCCCCAGTGCACACAGGTCCACAAAGCCAACGGAACCATGGCATCTGACCCAATGGAGGTCAAGGCGGTAGCCACCGCTATTATACTGAAATTTACAGCGACACCCCACCTGACCCCCAAAAAATGAAAAAATTATACTCTGCCATAATTAATAGTGCACCGCTGGAATATAGTCTCTTGAACCTGATAACGCAGGAGGATCTCTGGAATACAGTCTGTGGTGCACCATGTAGGAAATGCCCAGGCCCTGATGGGATACCCTACGAATTTTATAAAATATACTTTAAACAGATCGCCCCCCTCCTCCTAGCATCTATGAACCAGTGCTTGCTGGAGACCCGTCTCCTGCCAGGAGGCCAGAACTCCTAGTCATTACCCTATTCAAAAAGGGCGACAGACTGAATCTGGCCAACTGGCACCCTAATAGCACTCTCAGATACTGACACTAAACTACTCACAAAAATTCTAGCTACCAGACTGAGAACATTAGCCTTAAAAGACCTATCACCCAACCAATTTGGTTTTACACTAGGGCGCTCCATCTGGTCCAACATACACTCCATTGCCAATGTATGCCAATCCAAAGTGATGGGTGCCCTGGTATTCCTTGACCAGGAGAAGGCATACAATCGCATTAGCTTGCCATACTTAAAAGGTTGCCTACATGCTTCAACCTCCCACCCAGGTTAATCAACTGGGTAATGCTCCTCACGGAATCCGCATAAATTGCATATGTGGCCCTGGCTTCCTGACTGACAGGATCACCCCACGCAGAGGGCTCAAGCAAGGGGACCCCCTCAGCCCGCTACTGTACAACTTCAGCTCCAACCCACTCCTCCATGTTGCCAACTCACGCCTCAGGGGCATAACTGCGCTAGGCCAGCCCCCAGTCAAGATACTAACCTTTGCATATGACTGCATTACAGGTATAGCCAACAACAGTGATGCCTGACAGCTGGAGCGCACCCTAGAGGAATACTCCACAGTGAGTAGCGCATCCCTTAATAAACAGAAAACTGAAATTATCATCCTTGGCAAATACACCACCAACTGGACCAAATCCCCCACCACACACAACTCAAGGCGCAAAAACTTACTCGCCCTACCCTTTACATTACCCCCCACCACCACCCCTGTCTGCCATCTTGGGATGTGGTTGGAAACAGGGTGGTATGCAAATAATATGATAAAAAATAACCTGCTACAATGGATATCCAACAGAATCGACTTCACTCAAGGGTAGATCCCCCCAGGGTTATGAGGCGAATGGCAGTTGCCAACTCGCTCATCCTCCCAATGCTATGGTTCCCCACACATGCAATCTCCTTCTCCCCCACCTTTATAACGTCGATCTGCATGCTCATCCAGGGTTGGCTGTGGCCTGGATCCCGCCCACCAGTCCAGGTTGAAACGTTGTATGGCCCATGCTCCAGCGGAGGCATGGGCCTGATGGATTTTGAGAATCACGCCAGCTGCATTCTGGGCACCTGGATAGAGGAAGTGCTTAACCTGGACCCCCGCAACAACACTGGTCCAGGGCAGCGAGGGCCAACTTCACGCAGGCACTCAAAATACCTAACCCACTCCACCCCTCCAGCTTACTAATAAACCTCACTAACTGCCCCAACACAATGGGCCCACATGGAACCCCCTCACTTTAAGCACCTTCTCTGAACCATCCGCCGCATGGGGTGGACCGTTGCTACCACTGGTACAGTACAGGGAAGGGGACAATTCAGACCCCACTTCATGTTACAAAAGCCAGAAGACCACCCCCACAATGATAAACTCACGATGACCCCATCTATTGCCAGAGTCAACTACCTAGACGCTTTGGATATCCCCTACGACCTAACCACAAAAAAGGCAATATGGAGGATGACGCACCATCCACTCCTCCAGCTGAGGGTAAGGGCCAATGCCTGGCACTGCCTAAGAAGGACCTGAAGAATGGCGGACTGCACCCACTCCCTCCACGCAACCTGCGCAGTATGTGGAGGTGAGGGCTCCCTTCACCACCGCCTAGAAACCTGCCCCCCATCCAAAGCCATATGGCGAGAAATCGCACGCCTGCTTAAGGTCCAAGATGGCTAGGACTTCTCCATATCAAAGAGCCTCCTCGCAATATGACTTACATACCCAATCCCATCCACCCTACGCTCCCTATTAATACCCATTGCAATGTGGACAATCCACACTATTGCCTTGGATGCATTAAAGGGCACAGTCCCTACCATCCATGGGGTTATCAATAGGTTCCACGTCCACCTACTGGAGCATTTTCAAGCCTGGCTCTATGGGTATATGAGGCCAAGGCAACAGAGACTCATAAACTCATGGTTCCTGAATTGGTTCCTTCACACAGTCCCCTACCTTCACACCTGCTCCATAGTGGGGGCAACCCCCTTGGAGTAGAGCACCAATCCCCCCATACCTGGCGGTCCCATCTGGCAACAGGGGTAACTTGTGTACCCTGGGGTGCCAATCATACCTAGTCATTGCTTCTCTTCCCACACCTACCATTTCCACACACATATCAGTAATGCCCGTCACCTGGTCAGCTTGCCTCAGTTAAATAAAAAAATTTAATTTTATAATTGGATCAGAATTTTGACCAAGATTTATCATATAAATATTTCTAGCTTTCATGTTATACTCAATTGTTGAAGTTAAACCTAGACACCTTGCTCTGAAACAGATCCTTTATTCTTAATCCAGCTTTATAATTAAAATTTATTTATGTCTCTAGATATTTGAAAACCTGTCTACTTTTTAAGTTGAATTTTCATATATACATTATCTTTTATCTAAAATTCGATCTATAAGACATATACAACTTTTATATAATCCTGTAACTCAAAGTAGCCTGCTATAGATCTATTAAAATTTACTTATATCTAGACTCACTTTAATGAAAGCAAACTTTAAAGTTATTTTTTGGAACTTTTGTAATTAATTAAAAATTAATATAGCCTCTGCTATAAATATTTTGCATACTAATACTAGACTAATCATTCCACTCAAAAAAAGGTTACTTTTTTTGAATATTTAAACATAATTTCTTTAATTAGTCAGGAGGTGTAAGTACTAACGAAAATCTTTATTATGCTTCCTTCATTATAATATAAACCTTGTTTGTCGTTTATCTGATCATTATGAATAGCTTATATCTATTATGTTAAGAATATCTACAGCTTATTGTTAGCTAGACTAATACTTTAGTTTAAATAAGTACATCTATATAAAAATATGCTTTTTGCTGGTTTTATAAATATGTGTTCATTATTATTTCCTTATCTACAGTATTAAATCTTAAATGTTAATTAATTAGTAGATAACCCAAGTAGATCTTACAGATTTTAAAATGTGCTTTAATCTAAACTGTCCTTAAATAACTAGTACTTTTAATTTGAATGCCTTGTTACTCCACATCTATTTATAGCTTTGTACATAAAGGATTAATTAATTACATCTGTGGTGCTATTATATTATTGATGCTACTCTATAATTGCTAAAACTTCTCAAATGGTCAATGCTTTCTTAAATACTTGATCTAACTAATATATATATTAAAATATTTTTATAGCTGTAGTTTGCTGTTTATATCAATCAAGTATATTAGGAGAATGTATAATACACTTATGATGTTATAAATTATACTTCTATAGTACTTTGCATGTTTATTTTAACTAGCCTACATAAGAAGGTCTATATTGTTTTTTGTAAAAGTTATGCCTTATAGATAGGTACTCTATTCATTTTAGTTTAATGCAATTGAAGTGACACTATTTTACTATTGTGCGTTAGAAAAGGCTTAGGATAAAAAAGACGTATTTTTGTAAATTTGATGTAAGATCTTAGTTTTAAAACCTCAAATAAATTCTATAAGGTGCCCTGAGCTCACCAAACTATATCTCTAAAAATAAGGTTTTTTTTAGAATTGTACAATAGTTATATCATACACCTCTCATATTGAAAAATAAACAGATTGGTATACTGTATCTGTATATCTCTATATCTAAAATTAACAAAATTACTAGGTGCTTACAAGATCCAAATGTGTTTGATATATAAACTGTCAGTACTTTGGGATTTTTGAATCAGCTAAACAAGAACCAAATGATAATTAAAAATGTGACAACATGTTTTTAAAGAATGATAGGTTTTTATAGCTAATCAAGTGACTAAGTCCTTTCTTAAATTAACTTACTTCTTGTTATATCTCCCCTGATTAGAGTTTTTGATTCATATGAGCGGCTTTAAAGTTTAGACATTTTCAAATAAAAGCAATACATCTTTTAAAATCACTCTGTACAGTAAAGAAAAATTGTGTCTAATTAAAAACGATTATAAAATCCTGGACTTAAAGTTAAATTTTTCTAATTATGAGTAAAAAGTATATATGTTTTTTCATATCTAGATTTTAAGGGGATGTGGAAAACAGATTTATTTTATCTCGATGTTTCTTTATAGCTAAGTTTGTTTAGAATATTATATCTATGGCTTACCTTTGGTAGAGGTTGAATACCTCATTAAGTTTGATATAGTCTTATGATAAAAGATGATGTTATTCAGATTATTGGTATTATATCTAACTAATATAGGAAACTTAACGGTTTTGGCTTAAGATTGATGTAAAAATATAATTAAAATATTACTAGATTGGTTGCTACTTGACACCCCTTATCCTCATAAGAAAATCTACCAGAGTTTTTTGCTTTATGTAAAGTATGTAAGATGTCAAATCTTGTTAATATTATAAATTATGTATTATTCCTCTGGAGTAGTAATTTTAAAAACTAGTAGAGTAACTTTTTGTGCCTTAAAAGAATAAGACCATTATATATGTAACAACAAATAGAAATAACTAACTAAATATGTTTTATATCTTTTCTCTAATTAAATTACAAGATATAATGTAAAAACTTTCTTTTTCACTCAATTTCACTTAAAAATTTTAATAAAAAAATTTCATTTTATCCACCGCCATCTGGCCACGTCCATTTCCCAATTGATGCCCTCAGATTCACCGCCTGCCACCCCAGTGTGGGGCTGAGATGCTCCACCACTTAGCATTTTCCTCCCTGAAGGGAAATGCATTTGAATGGGCTCAAGTAGCCTTCCAAATTCTTCTGGCCAATTTGTCCCTCCACAGTACTTAGCGCTCCAACTTGATCATCCACCCATATTGCCTCATCCTCTCACCCCTCCTCAGTCCAACATTCAATTTTTCCTCCATGTCACCTACAGGCGTTTATTCCCATATGCCAACAAAAACAATCATTGAACATACCACCTCTGCCTTTGCACCAGCTGGCTTTATTGATTTCCACCCTTTTAAGGGCTATTTTTACATTGGCTTCCAGATGGAGGAGGTTACTGCAGCAGCAGCGTTGACTCCTTTGATTCATAAAATTACCCCAATTCCTACTCTTACTCGCCTCACTTCTGACACTACATTAGTAGTGTCATTTGCAAACCTCCCTTCTCACCTCTCACCCCAAATTCTATATGAGCAGCCAATGTTGGGGCTTAAGGCTTATGGCTCTCAACCCAACCTCATCTTTGCTGTTCCTTCTTGTGCAGAGCACATTGCTGCCTTTACGCCACTGCCACCATCACCCCACACCACTCCCCCATTGCCAAAGGATCCCCTCACATGCTTGCATTGCAGTAGCATTAGAGCATTTCTTTTGGGCTTGTGTCAAGAATGGTTGACAAATTTTTCTCCTCTTTTTTAGACTTTGACCATCTTAAAAAACCCTTCCCCATGCCTCTTCATCTGTTCCTGTGCCTGCAACCTTGTCAGCGGCATCTGGGTGGGGTGTTTTGTTGCCCTCTTCCACCCAACACTCTTGCTCGCTGAGCCAGAGTAGGAAATCTATCCCCTCCACAACCCCCAGCCACGTTCACCCACCTGATTTCACCCCAGACAATTGGAATCAGGCTTGGACCACTGTTTCCCCCCAAGAAGCTCCACATTAGCCTATAACCACACCTTATTCTTACCTCCACTATTCTCATAAACCAAAATCTGTGGGCCCTATTTAATGAGGTTGACAAATCAGGTGTGATAGTTGGTATGACAGTTGACAAATCAGGTGAGGAAGTCCCAGATGGGTATGACTGGGAAGAAGTTTTTCCTCAAATTTTGACAAACCGCTCCTGCCCAGACGTTTTGCCCTAAAACCCAATGCTATCCCCTTCTGGTGTGACCACAAGCTTGACTTAGTGGCGGTGGCCTCCCCTTATTGTCATTAGCTCCATATTGCAGCAGCAAAGTATGTTGAAGAATTCCATAAATCCTAACTGTAGTTAACTTCCCCCTGATTTCCCTGTAAATGCGCAGAATTAAATCAACAAATTGGTTGGGGTTACCAAAAGACTCTGCCATTCATGTTACTGATCTATCAATCTTTGACCCAAAAAAACCACTATCACCAGGAAAAATGTAGCCAAATTTCCCTACTTCCTGATGCCTCCTTCAGGCTGAACATCATCTGGCTGAATTAGTAAAAGCTATTGATGAGGCTGATATTGCGCATCTCAATCCTTTCATAAAAACACCTTGACCCTCTCCATACTGACGCCCCAACGCCATTGCTCATATCCTCAATCTTCTTTTATAACTCTGCTTCCCCTGATGTGGTTTATGCGCATGCAGATGAACAACTATTCAATCCTCCCCCTCTGCCATGGTGGGTTAGCGGTCCTCCACTCCCTGCCTGGTTGGAGTTTTATTTTTTTCTGGTTACCAAATTTTGGTTCATTTTTTTTTTTTTGCTCTTTGAGTATTTGTACTGTCCATCCCCTGGCCGGTGTGCCTCAAATAAAATTTAACAAGATATACTGTTGTTTTTATTATCCTTAAGAGTGACTATAGAAACTTACTAAATTATAAAAATATAAAACTAAATTAACTATAAATTCCTTGTTACCATATAGGTTGACATTTTCATGCATCTTTTCATACATATGTTGGGATTTTGGAATGCCTACACTATCCAGAAAGTAATATATTTTGAAAATTACCTGTCTTATCTTTTGGGGTTGAATTATAATAAGAAGGCTTATAGCGGATGGTAATGTTATTGCTGATGATAACTATTGTTTAAGTTTTATTCTTATATAGTATTAATATTTTCTGGAATCAATTTCGCAAGATGATTAATTTTCTATCAGGGATGATTCCCGACTTGTTTTCAAGGGTTATTTTTATTAATTTAGATATAATAAATGGGATATATTGTACAGATCATTTGGGGTTTGTCGCCAGTCAATAAGAGTTTATTGGCAGTTGCTGAAGCGTTGACAACGCTTTTATTGGCAGTAACTTGTGGGTTAGCCTAAAGCAACGCGTTCTTCTATCAATGAAGAAAAATCACATTACCTAAGCAGGTTGCTAGCTTAATAAGGGTAATCCGCTGGGGCTGGATAAAGGTTTTGGGACATGCTGCTTATGAATCCAATCCAGGAGGGGTCATGACCTAGTTGGCAGTGGAATCCGATTAGGAAGATGAGTATTCATTGTTTAAGAAAGCTCCTAAAGGTCAAACCATTGGAAACGGATTATGTTCCTATTGAGGGGCAAACAAAAGTTGGGCGCCCAATTTTCCATATATAGATTCCATGTTAATTTATAAAAACAAACAGTATTAGTATAGTACAGACTTGTTAGTAATTACATTTAGATAGTTTTACAGTTTTAATAAACTCTTGTTATTATAGCGGAAGAGATAGTTTTCTCTTATCTATTTGTCTTTTTCCAACTTTTGGGATTAGAGTTAAAGAGATAGTTTTTCTTGCTCAAGTTGTTCTCCGGTACTCCTGTGGAGGAATTAAAGAATTATTTTTTGTCAAGTAGTTTAATCTATTTACCAGAAGGAAAAGCGTCATCACCTGTCTAGCGGTAAGAAATTAATCAAATTGGTTTGTAAAGAACTCAATTAGGATAATTATCTTCATAGCATCTAGTACTAAAAAAAATTATCTTCATACAGTTATCAATGAACCCATTATTATCTTACTCAACCATAACTCACGCACCTCAAACCTGTGCAGTAAGCCCTGAAAAAGTTGACAATTGGTGCTCGAACAGGAGTAGTGAGTTTCCTGCCAAATATTACATTTGAAGTTATAAGAAATATGTCATAAAAGAGCAAACTTTGGAAGTTGTGGACAGAAATAAAAGCAGTGATCAATAGAAAATGAATTAGGCGTCTCAATATGATCTGATTACTTTGATTAACAATTGACTAAAGCTGAGGAAGAAATAGAGCAGGTCATAATAGTCAACAATGATCTTTATGAAAGGTCATCTCCTTGAAGTGGAAGAAGACTGAAGTAATTAAAGAATTGATGTTTCAGAAGGCTGCTTGGGAAGCAGATAAATACTTTTTTCACTAGATTCAGGATGATCTAATGCAAATTTTAAAGTTGCTAAAAGATTGCAAAAATCTTAAGTGTGATTATGCCCAGATGGAGTTGGATGGAGCTAACAACAAGGTAAATGATTAAAGTTCTTTCTGTAGTAAACAGCCTCCAAGAAATATGCTGGAACTTAAACTGCAATTTCAGAGAGACCTCAAAGAATACCCTTATTGTTGGTAGGGTTACTGGACATGTATCTCCTGTCTCAGAAGCGAAAGAAGAATACCAAAATACACCCAAATTACCTGTTTTCACTAGATTAACGCTCTGGCGTTTTTCGCTTATTTCTAAATAATGATGTTCAGATATGAAAAACGTCATAAATCAGTGCCTGTAATGAACTGCTTGGAAGCAGATTGTCAAAATCTGGTGTTAGCCCCATCTCAATGGGATAAAAGATGTATGAAGACGCTTAAGAAGCAATCAAAAACAAGTTTGGCAGTCCTGAGCGGATGGCTAGTCGCAAAAAGGAGCTCATAGAAATCCAATTCAAGAAGGACAAAACTTAGCTGCCTTTGCTGACCATTTTTACTTGGAAGTGCAAATCCTGGTGGGCGTAAAAGTATTATCAGACTTTTATTATTACATTGCAATTCAGATGGTACTTTGACCTACAGAGACCTACACCAAGTCATGTTTTCTGCATAAACAGTTCAGACCTACACTTTGCAGAAGATGACTACCTCAAGATATAAGGGGAAACATTAAAAGCACCTCACTAAACCTTCAAATCTATTCCTTCTAAGAAAATCAGAATATGGTGAAGTTTACTGAGCCAAATAAGGATTTCAAAAAATCGAGTAATAGTGAGTAAACAAACCTGAAGGATCAAAATGCGCGGACAAATCTCAATGTCGCTGCTACAAATGTGTAAAACTGAACATTTCGCCGCTCAATTTTGAAGCAAGAAGCCTAAGGAACAAGCAATTCTTGTTGAGGCTAAAGAGAAGTAAATGTGCAAGATTCAGGAATAGAATTAGCTTTCTAGATATGGAACTATATCACTGCAATAAATCCATTTTCCCTGGCATTTTCAAAGATGTTTTAGATATCTGATTTAATTGTAGATGAAGAGAAACCTGATTTGCTCTATCATGTATAAATTTGATGTAAACGCAATCACCAGAGCAAAGGCAAAGAATATTAACCCAGATATAATGAAAGAGGTCGGTCAACATTATGCCCATCAGCTAGCAGAAAATTATAAGAGATTCTGAGACTGCTGAAGAATTACTCAATCCAAAGCTTGAGAAACTGAAAGTTACTATTCCCATTAGCACATTCAAAGAATTCTTACCTGATCTATCCACGCAAATAATTCATACTCTAGATTTGGTAATTGATGGCACAATTTACTCAGTAAAAACTTTATTATAATACTCTAAGTGTATGTAGGCAGATATTTTAATCATTTGAAAAAAATTATGAGTGATAGATGCTAGTGGAGCGCCCATTAATACTGCTTTGACTAAATTGATGAAGTAAATGAAGATCACTCTTGATTTGGAACAGTGGAAGGAATATGGAGTCACCTGACTGAATACTACAACATCCTGTGGGGCTTACAATACACTGCCTCTTTGGTTCAGATTGTTGGTGATATCCACTCCTGTCATAGTGTTTCTGAATCGAACCTATGACATCCTCATTGAAGTGTAATTTCTGAGAAAATATGGTGTCTAATGCAATTTTGAGGAAAAAACCCTAACTATTATGGGCAAACGACACCTTAGGTATACCACGGAAAGGGAACTTCTGCTGACGAAAAACAAATTGTGAAGTAATTTAGAATGAAGTACTTGTTCCCATCTAATATAAGCTAGTTGAAAAAAAACCCAGGAAATGATAATGCAGATCCTTGAGAGCTGTGGGATACCATTGAGGGCAAAACCAATGACAAATGTTTCACATGGATTGCAACTAGTAGTTAGCATGGGGTTAACGCTATAAATCCAGAAGAAATGTATGTAGAGAGTGTATCTCCATGGAAGAAATCATGAATGGAACCTTGAGTGGCTCTGAGGATTATAATACCAGGCCACGGAGAAATTGGAGTTCTACTGACCATTCTGAGTGAAAATATGATGACGATGGTGAAGAAATAAGTTCTCGCGTATGCTCACTTAATCCTGTCTACTGAAATTAGAGAGTTTCACGAATTTGGGACATTAGAAGAATTTGGATTATTGGCAGATGATGCCAAAATATCCATGTACTAATGGATTTAGAGCAGCTTGCTGTATTATTAGAATATCAGCAGGAGAAAGTACTCTAATTCTTAAAAAGATATGTGGTGATTTCTGCCCAGGAAAATCATGACCTAGGATGTGTTAAAATGTGATCCATAAAGTTTGATATTGGGGAATCTCTGCCAATACAAATGTGACAAATCTGATGATCTAAAGCGCTGGTGGCAGAAGTTAATAGAGAATAAATAAATGATTAAGCGTGAGCGCCTTGTGCCATCCTTGATTCCATGAGCTAGTCCAATCCTTATAGTAAAGAAAAAGGATGAATTAAATTAGATGGTGATCAATCACCACCGGTTATACAAAATTACTAAGAAGGATTTATATCCACGGCTTTGTATAGATAGCACGCTCAATTGTCTATAGGAAGCTAAATTCTTTTTGGTCATAGATTTGACCTTGGGTATTATAAGATAGACTTGCTAAAGAAGACAAAGAGATACTTGCAATAATTACTGCACTAGGGCTAATCCAGATGAAAAGAGTGCCGCAGGGACTGTGTAAAGCACCAGCTACTTTCCTAAAGCGAGGGATTCCTTCTTAATTGACTTGAAGTGGCCTTACATATAAGTATACCTGGATGACATCAACATTTTTTAGACATTTACTGACCACTTTGAACTTTTGGGGGAATTGTTCAAACGCCTAGTGGCAGCAAACTTGAAAATCAAGCCAAGAAAATACCTTTTCTATAAGAAAGAGCATGAATTATTGGACTTTTGATAAAATCTTGCAGACTACAACCTTAATAGCATAAAATAAGGCCATTGAACGGATAACAACCCCAAATTGTGTTTGTAATATACAAGTCTTTATTAGGATGGTCAGCTACTATTGCTGATCTATCAAAGATTTACGCTGGAATTGCCAAAACATTATCCAATCTGTTAAAGGATTTTTGTTTGAAACGAGAAGTCTCAAGAATTATTTGATGTGCTACAAAATTATCTTATTCCAGTCACATTATAAAAGAACCAGATTTTAATTAGGCGTTTATAATTCAGATGGTCATCACTAATGGAGATTGGTTCCATTTTAATTAAAGTAGATGATGACAGGGATGAGCATCCCATGGCATATGTGAGTTGGACATTATTTCTTTTGGAAAGGAGCTACACTGTGATGGAGCACAAATGCCTTGTGGTGGTAAACTCCTTCAAACAATTTTAGATTTATATTAATGTAAGTCACTTCAAGGTCATGACTGACCACTTGTCTCTATACTGGTTTTATAATCTTAGAAACCATAGGGGCGACTAGCTCAATGGTCTCTGAAGTTGCAGGCCTAAATTATTGAATTTGTATACAGGGCGAAAGCCCATCAGAACGTCAATGTATTATTTAAATTACCTGCCGTTCAAACTGTGTATCAGCAAGAAGATGAAGTGTTCTAGAAATGATTGAAATATTGGGGATGAACCCCAGATTTTTATAACGCACTGAAGAAAGCAATAAAAAATACAGAAAATGAAGAATGGACAGCTTTACAAAACAATTAGTGGAGAGACATATTTTTTCCTATATAGTTTGATTGCTTAGTAATTAAAAAGCTGAGCACAAAGTCGTAGTACATGGTGTCCTAAGACAAAAAGATGAACCACCTACCCAGTATTACTGAGAAATGATCAACTACAATGTAACAGATTTTCTAGCCTGTTGCGCTGGGTGTCAACTCTACAAACTTGCAAGAAATTAACAGAATATTGGATAGTGCTCAAGATTAGTATGGCACACAGTGTCAATAGATGTGATGAGGCCATTGAGTGTTAGTACTGGGGAGTAAAGTACAAATTTATCACAATAGACCATCTAATTAGATAGGTCAAAACCAAAGCTTTAAGTCATGTAGATGCAATAAGCACCAAGAGATTTACTCTGGACAAAGCAGTGTACTGGCACAGATGGCCAAAACTAGTTATTAAGTTAAAATGGGACCAATTATACCTTCTATTTGATTCCAAGGCACAACAACTAATGAGAAATCAGAAGGGTGTATCCTTTCCATACTGACAGAAATAAACGAAATTGTGGAAAGAGTTAATAGAACTCTTGCTAAGAAACTGAGGAAACAGGTAGCTGGAAAACCATCACTTGGGGATCTTATCAGAGTTTGTTTACCTTTGTGCATAATACCAGTCATCATCCAGCGACCAGGAAAACGCTATTTGAACTTATATATGAACAACGATCACCATTAATGCTAATTTGTATTCATCAGTAGAAGTAATATTTAGTTGAGTCCAGAACAATATAACCTGAATGGCAAGTATCATGATTGAAAGCAATAACAGGTATTTAATATGGTGTTAAAAAAGGAATTAGAGCTAAAAAACTGGACGAGGAAAATTGGCCAATGCTCAAGGAATACCATTTGGGTGATAGGGTAGCCTATTGCGATACCCATGGATTTTAGGAAGAAACAAGTTGGACGCCCTATGGTCAGGACCATTTGAAATTATTGCCAAGTCAGTGAAATATACCTATATGATAAAGAACATAGCTGAAGGTAATATAGTGAATTGGATCCATTGCAAATCCTTAAAGATTGAATCTAAAAGAAAAAAATAAAACATAAAAGCACAGAGAAAAAACCAAAGATATTGAAAATATGAAGGAATATATTTATTTATAAGGAAAGTCCCTTGAAAAGATAGAAAATAGAGAGAATAAAAATAATATTGGTTTTTAATTTTGCCATGATTGTTTGAATCTGACAGTGTTCCGATTTCCAGTGTCATGGGAGGAAGGAGTATATACTACAACAGAAGTAAAGAAGAGCGTGTATGGTTGGCAGGACCAGCTTATGTTGAAACTGGGTCCCCTCATGTAGATCTATGAGAAAAGAGAACTTGAAGTTCTGTGATAAGCAAAATATGAGAGCCCTGACCTGGGGGAAAACAGGCCTTTAGGAATTCATCAGTTGTATTGACTGAGTGATCCTGGTATGTTTTGTAGCCATGAGAGCCCCATCCTGGGTGAAAAACAAAAATTCAGGAAAATGTTATCAGTAAGATTGACCAAAGCAGTCTGGATGCATCGTGTAGCTGTGGAACAACACACTTGAGGCAGCAGCAAACATAAGAAGTTGAGGAACCGCGTGCTGAGAATGGCCATGAGAAGATGCATTGAGCAAGGAGAAAAAGATCTAGCCCTGATGAAATTAATTTAAACCATGTTGGCTGACTCATGTCACAGAGTAAGGGGCATCTGCCTATAAAACTCTATCTTTGCTCGATAGTCTGGTCAAGCCAGGGGAAGTTTTGGGATTTTTAAATGCCCACACTATCCAGCTTTGATAGATTATAGTTATAACCTGTCCTATTAGTTGGTGGTTGAATTATATTTAGAAGACTTATAGCAGATGTTGGCGTTATTGCTGATAATAATATTGTTTGGTTTAATTTTCTATAAAATACTAATATATTTCACTGGCATATATTTGTAAGATGATTAATTTCCCGTTGTGGATAATCCCTGACAATGTTTGAAAGGGTTTCAGTTAATGACTTATTTATTAATAATTAAAATATATTGCATGGATCTACTGGGGTCCGTCACCAATTAATAAGAATTTATTGGCAGTTGCTGAAGAGGTAAAAACGAATGTAATGGAAGTAACTTCCAGGAAAGCCTAAAACAACTCAACCTGCTAGTAATGAAAATGATCCTATTATTAGGCAGGCTGCTAGCTTATTAAGGGTAATATCTGGTTTTATATAGGCTTTGGGACAAACTATTTTAAAATTAAAGCCAAGAGGGGTCATGACCTAGTTGGTGGCAGAATCAGATTAAAGGATGTGCATATTCATCATTATAGATGGCTCCCAAGGGTTGAAGAAATTGACAATAAATTTTGTTCCTATTGGGTTTCTAATGTAAGAGTTGGGCGCTGAATTCCCTATATATATCACTTGTTTTTTTCTTAATAATGAACTTAGTAGTACAGCACAGATTTCTTTTAAAACATTTAGATAGTTATACGATTTTATTGAGCTCTTATGATTAGAGTGAAAGAGATAGTTTTCTCTTATCTATTTGTCTTGTGCCATCTCTTGAGTAAGAGATGAAGGGATAGTTTTCCCTTGTCCAAGTTGTTCACCATTAAACCTGTGGTAGAATTGAACAATCGTTTACTTATCCAAAATTTTATCTAGTTACCAGAAGGAAGAGCATCAGCACCTGTCTAGCGGTGAAGAATTAATCAAATTGAATGTGAAAGTTTCAACTAGAATAATTGTCTTCATACAATTATCAACATACCCATTATTATCTTTTTTAGTACTAGATGGTTACCCATTATTATCTTAATCAACAATAACTCACGCGCACCATAAACCTGTGCAGTAAACAGCAAAAAGTTTACAACATGTAGGATTTATACCTGACAGTTTGATACATTCTAGTAATTATTTAAGCGTAATAGATGTTAGTATACTAAATTAGATAAATTATTACCATTCTAGATAGTATTTCAAACTAGTATACTAATTTTTTATTAAAACTTAAAATACTAGATTTTATTAACTGTCAACAATAAAGTATAACTAAGATTTGTGTTACCTTCATAAAGTTGTTTCACGCTAAGTTAGATAAATATGTAATGTTACATTAAATAGAATAAAACTAAGAGATAGCTCAGAAAAAAAGAGCTCATTATCTCAGTAAAAGGTACACCATAAGCATTTAAATTTTTTATCTATTAAAAAATATATAAAAATCAGCACATTATAATTTAAAATTTAGGAAATCATTAAATTACTTGGAGTGTATAATAAAGGTGACATGAACTCCTTTGCTTAGACTACATATCAAATGCTTAATTATGAGAAAAGAATTTAACTGTAAAAAGTAGATATTTAAGGCAAATTACTACAATATTAATTTACTTATTGCAAGATGTGTAAGCAGTTGTAAAAAATAAAAGCTCTCAAATTAATAATTTTTGTCAAGATTCTGATATGACTAGAAAATAGTCCCTAAGTCGCTACAGTGGGTTGGGTGAGATTAGGCTGAACCAAGTAAATTGTAATATGGATGAAGATTGCCTTGACATAAGGTGATAGCGCATTACCAAGCCTTGAATGAACATTTTTTGGATTTCTCTGAATTAGTGATGTTGACATACAACAAATAATGAGTGGATCGCCTCAAACTAATGCAATATTGAATTTAATAAATAGTAACGCTTCCTGAACCAATGAGAATATGTTGGAATGAATAATTTAAGCAAGAGGGTTAGTATTGACTAAGGCCACTGATATATAAGTGATATTAGATGATTAAAGGAGGAGGATTGTTAGTTGGTAAGAAGAGTATATTGGAGCAAAATGAATCCAATATTGAAAATTATAATAGAAGTATCATTGGAGTTATTGCTTCATATTCTATTATATTTATTAAGTTGCTTAAAGTGCCAACAATCTTCAAAAAATCTGCCATTGCTCAGTGGGATCACCCTGTACAAAACCTCTTGGTGTATCTCAATAATATCGCCAAAGAATAACAGTGGTGCTCACTACAGGGTTCCCATTGATCAGCACCAAAAGTAAAAGAAAAAATATTCCAGGAATTGGCTATGTCACGTCAGGCCTGCACTGATGGGGAATCCTTCTGGAACACTAGGCCAACTGAATATGCAAAAATTAAAGTTGCCCTGGACGCTGTGCTCAAAAGGCAGGATGATCTTCTTAAGAAGGTTTGTATTGATAAGCTGCCTCTGTTTAATTGCAATGGGAACATCCATTGATTCTTTAAGCAATTTGAGCTTGCAGCAGAAGGAGCTTTAAATCGGCATAAAGCAAAATTTTAATATCCACCTTGGATGTTGTAAGCGCCACCCAAGTTACTTGCTTTCTTCCAAACAGTTCCTTTACCTATCAAGAAGTGAAGCATACTGTGCTGCAGTTGTTCAGAGGAACCGCAAAGATGTCACAGCGGAAGGCAGAGTTCTTGGCCATTGAGTTTCAGCATAATGAGACCCTCACCATGTTTGCTGATTAAATTTTTGGTGGATGCTCACATGTTAATAGGGGCAGGGACTTTATCCAAATCTGATGTATGCATAGCAATGACCTCTGCAGTGAAGCCATACCATGATCTATACCATGTCAAGGCTCCATATTTAGAGGATGACGTACCCTTGCTTAAAATGATTTGAATTTTGCGCCATCTTATGCTACCTTTCCTCCGCCCAATACAGAGTGGAAACCTACCACATCCGCTGGCATAAATTCTTATTTGGGGGAAATTCTCCCACCTTATTCAGAACTCTTCTAGTAACCCCCAGTTTTATTATCACTGCGCCTCACCCTCAACCAAGTTACCATCAGCAGCTCAACTATCAGCCTGGGCCTGTTTATATGATTGACCCCAGCCCAACTTTCAGTTTGGCCCATCTTACAACAATCAAGGATGCAGGCCATATAGGGTCAATTGTTTTAAATGTGGTCACCCTGGGAACCTGGCATGAGGTTGCCCCAAATTTCCGGTCCATTACCTACTGTAGGACCAGTACAAACAGGGAAAAGTTGGAGTGGAGTAAAGATGAAACTCTCTACCTCCGCTACTAAAACCTCAAGCGTCCATCTGCTACCTTTCCATGTACATTCAGCGGAAGTCCCTCAGTGCAATGATGCATTTCTATATCAGCAACCGGTTGGAGGGGTGAATGTATTGACATGAGCTCAGACCAAGGACACGACGGAAGAAGGATCCCAAAAGCAACTGAAACCTTATGCCTGTCAAATGTTTGGCTAAATTTTTACAGATGAGCTGGATCCGTCCTCTGATGCACCTCTTTTAAAGGGGGTAAACGCCGCCCTCTATGTTGACGCTATTGTTAAAGAATATCATAAAGTAGGGGAGGGTATTATAAGCTTCCTTGGGAAAAGAGTTTTGTTAAATTTTCAAGTTTAAACAATCAGAATTCATCTTACTCTGAGTGTACATACTGTGACATTGTTGTAGAAAAACCCTGAATCCATGCTATAATTAATACAGGCGCCCCAGTTAACATAGTGTTCACAAAGTTGGTGGTGAAGTTGACATTAAAGTCTGATGTGGCACATCACATGGTGTATGGGACTGCAGGCGTGGAAAGCACGGTCTCTGAGGGAGCGTACAGTGCATTACCCTTGGGTTTGAACAATTGTCATTATAGCCATGGTGATAGTGTTACTGAATGATAACTATGACCTTCTAATTGAAAATGTTTTTATGCGACACTTTGGGGCTGTTGATATTACAGTGGAGACCTTTGAAATTCTGGGGCAGCGGATCCCAATTTACTTAACCTCCACAAGAGTGCCAAAGGATCTGGTGCACATGGGTCTTCAACCTGGCATACAGTGATGGGGTGATTCTGGTTCGCTACCATTGACTAAAGGGCAAGACCCAGGCCCTTCCCCAACAGATATACAAATGCCAAGGGCTGCCTATCAGAGCAGCTGGGCCAATGTCCAACCATCCAGTCACCAATTAAAAGTGAACACCAAATTGGTGGTAGTAGTGCCAGCTGGGCTCTATGGGGAAGTTATTGGTCCTTATCAGCAACTGTGTCTTGAGCAACGTGGCTCCAGGCATAATACTTCTGGGCCATGAGGAGATCAAGGTTTTATTAGCGAATCTCCAGAACAAACTACTGCAAAGCTGCCAGCATCAAATAGTGGATTATTTACACTTACCCCTGTTGAGGAGGTCCTTCAAGTTCACAAGTTCAGGTCATTTGATGACTTTGGTCTACCTGTTGAACTACAGACCACCGTAGTGACTATGGTAACATGTGAAAAATTAATGGGTTTATTGAAAGCACAGAAGGATTAAGCAATAGCTTTGTTTCAAAAATTTTACAAAGAGATTTTTGCTGTCAACGACCATGATTTAGGATGCATGCGGGGGGTCCATCAATTGAACACTGGGGATCATCCTCCCATCAGGTCATGACTGACCTTCCAATCAAGGTGTCAGGAAGTTGATATGATTGGATGATATGCTACCCATATCAGCAGATTGGAGGGGATCAAGATGAGTCTCAAGATTTATGATAAAGGGATACACAAATTATAATTGAGCAAAATGATGACCATTTGCAAATTGAGAGGATTTATGTCAAGATTCGATACAAACGAGAGTATTTTGAAAAAGGAAAAAGAATAGAAGATTACCAAGCTGAGGATGCATCCAGCTTGGGGGAACTGAGGTATAAAGAGTCTCACGGTAGATTAAAGGGGGCAGTCTTTTTACAAAGGAGAAGAGAGCGCAGAGAAGTCTGCGATTGATATTAAAATAAAGGTAGAAATAAGGAGCGATAGCTCCACATATATTTTAAGAGTTAAATTAAGAAGTCAACAATCCTCATATTGTCCAATTTAGTTGCTCAGTGGCTTATACCTTGTGCAAAACCAACTCGGCAGAATTGAGCCTAGATGCTGAGAATCAACAGTGGTGCTCACTACAGGGGGCAACTAAGCAACTGTAGTTTTGTTAAAAAAACAATTATAATACAATGACGAGTCCTCATTCATTCCAACATAACTTGATTGGATTCTGGGCACGGTATGCTGATGAAGCCTGGGAGGCAACTAACCCTGAACCAACATTATTCACTGTTACTGAACCAGGGGATGATGAAGTTATGATTAATTTGCAATTTGAGAATTGCCCTGAGCTGACGACCAACCAACAAGGATGGTCCACAAATGTGACTCCCCAACAACTGAGAAATATTATGGAATGGCTGTTGTGCGGGTATCACCTGTATGAGGATGAGACTGGGGAAAATGCCCTGAGTTTATTCTATAACTAATACAATCAATAAAATCAATATGTGCTGTACATGTCTTATTTGGACGCAACTACCATGGGGTTGGATCGCCACTTAAGTACCCACGGAATCAAGGAATATCTAGTCACTTATGTGCAACCTCCAATTCTCCAGCTACTGTGTGTGCTGGCTCACCATAATATTGAAATCAGAGATGTATTACAGTTCATGCAAGCACAGCATCACTATACTCACCTCCTGCTTGACTGCCTTGATTGTTTGTTTTCAGAAGTACCAGGGCGCTGGCACAGATGGATCATCATGTTGGGGACATCCGTTGTCAATTGGACATTCTAGTACCTCAGTTAAATTTAGAATAACCTTGAGTAATAATAGAACTGCTGGATCAGCATGGCCTATCAGCAGAGTGGTTTCAGGTCATACCAACATTGGGGAATAATACTGAGCACTTTATGATGGAGCTAGCTGAATGGCGGAAGCTCTCAAAGCTGTGATTGCCCAGATCAAGGAAAAAAATGACCCTGATGGAACAACAAGTGGCAGCCCAAGATGTCTCTCTATTGACAAAATTAACCCAACTTCATATCAAATGGAATACCCAGCAAATGACAGATAATGCGCTTATCCTTCATTCAACGTCTCCTGAATATCTCCAGCTTATTTGTCGGGTTACACAACTGGAAGTCAGTAGTCAGGCTGAGCGCCAACAAGCCTTTCCTCTTCTGATTGTTGAGACAAGAGAGTATGCAGACATGCAAGGGCGCCTTTATACCATTTGATGGGCCAATGAGGAATTGGTATGAGAACAATCCTCCCTTGTTAACCAAATAAATGACGCCAATCAAAAAGTGGAAAATGCTAGTTGACAGCAAACCCACCTGCAGAATATAATTGAAGTTCTTTCATGATTACAAGCTGTGGAACAGAAACTGAACGAAGAAAGGGAATTCTGCCAGGAATTACAACATCAGTATGAAATGCTGCAACAGGAATTTCAGGATGGACAGTGTAAATGTTATTCAGTTAAAGCGGAGCAGTTGATCAACAAACAGTTCGCGGGGCATACTGGAGCTGGGGGGAATGGGGCAGTTAGTGGTGACTCAGGGGAAGAATGCTTTGGATCAGCAAATGAATATCCATCAGGCAGTATGATGGACCCCCTGTGCAACACCACTTCTCCCAATTCATTTTAGACGGGTTCAAGTTCATTTGGCTGGCTGTATGATAATGCATAAAGTGATGGTTCCCATAGTTGCTCCAAGAACAATTCGCCTGCCCCTTGCAGCAGGAACCTAGGTCAAAGCAAATTCGTTCATATCAAAAAATAACTCTTTTTAGTCATGATGTGAACCTACACGGTTACTTTAAGCGTTTCAAATTTTCTGTGGAAGGGGCTACCAATTGATGAAAAGTGAAATTGTTGCTGTCCGCTTTAGATGTGGAAAGCGCTGATCAATTGACCTGCTATCTTCCAAATAGCTCAGTATCTTATAAACAAGTAAAAACAATTGTTATCCAGCTGTTTGGGGGCGCTACCAAGATGTCCCAACGGAAAGCCGATTTTATGACTATACGGTTTTACTAAAATGAGACCCTGTCAGAATTCACTGAGCAGTTTTTGGTGGAAGCATCTGTCCTACTTGGAGCTAACATTTTAACCACTGAGGATTTAGGTATAGCAATGACAGTGGCTGTCAAACCATATAAGGAACTATATAACGCTATTTCTCACATGTTAGATGGGGATACTGGACTTGTTTGAATCGTAACACCTTACATCAACTCTCCGCCATGAACAGCACCCCCAACATAGCCTGAAAAATCTCTGTTGCCCCCACTCCAACCCTTCCAGAATATAGGCCGTAGTGACTGGGTTATCAGCCACTGGAACATATTCGTCCCTCATACAAGTCAGTAGACCCTTTTCAGCCCGTGTACGCTTCACCAGTTTGTCCATGACCTTGTAACCTTACCAGCAACTTTTGACCTGGTCCTTCTGCCCCAAACTATATATGCAAAACCTTTTATGAACACTTGCTTCCAGTACGGATGAAGAGGGAATTATGCGGCCAATTGCCCTAGCAAACCACAAGTGTATGAAATACCAACTTAGATAGTTGAGCAGGGAAAAGTCAGAGCGGAGTAGAGATGGGACACTCTATCTCTGCTAAGTTCAATTCACTTGTCCCTAACAATTCCCAAACATCTTTTTGGGTAGAAATTGAGCCTCAGTTGGATAATTTGTTATACCAGCAGCTTTTGTTGGATACCCCTGCTTCCGCTTCTGAGAGTAGAAGTTTACCCCATTGGCCCAAGTTCCACCAAGATGTGCAGAAGCCATATGCGTGGCAGATCCTGGATCATACTGGCACCAGCAACGCGGATCCTTCACCGAATGTCAGCCCTTTAGTAGGGGTTAGTGTAGCCATTCCGGTGGAGAAAATCACTAGTGAGTATCTTCAGTTCAGCAAGGGCATTTCCTCCTTTTTTAGTAACACAAAGCCCTTAAACATACAAATAGTAAACACTGATAGTTATTCTTACTCAGAATGTACTTACTGCAACATTTTTGTTCAAAACACAAAAATCTGTGCTTTCATAGACATGGGAGTACCTGTGAACATAGTCTCCACCCAGTTGGTGGCCAAACTTATGTTGAAACCGGATGTGGACCATTGAGTAGTATATGGGACCGCGGGAATTCACAGCACTGTGTCCAAAGGAGCATATAGCGCGTTGCCATTACGATTTGGGTCAGTCCAGGTATCCACTCTGGTGGTGGTTTTGCCAAACAGCAACTACGATATGTTAATCAGCATGGCTTTTATGAGTAAATTTGGTGTGGGATAAATATGGCGGAAGAAACTCTTACTATGTTGGGCCAGAATATTCCCATACATTTTTTCTCTTGTGGAATCCCAACGGATCCAGTTCACTCCAGTCAAATCAGTCTAGCTTACAGCGACAGAGTGATTCCTGTTCATTATTAGTGACTGAGTCAGCGGACCAGGATCTTCCCCAACCATATATATGAGTACAAAGGTATTCCGCTTCAGAAACGCGCGCTTTGAGCCTACAGTATGGACACCAGAGCATGTAGGGACTGGGATTGAAATCGATGTCCCTAAGGGGCTTTATGGTGAAATTATGGCGCCTCACCAGCACTCGCAGCTTGAACCACATGTGGCTCCAGGGTTACTGCTATCTGGGAATGGGGAGGTGAAAGTGCTGCTAGCAAACCTACAGAATAAGGCAATAACAATCCGGCGGCACCAATTGGTGGCTTACCTACACTTAGTCCCTATAGAGGAAGTTAGCTGTATTCATGATTTTGGCTCATGGGAGGATCTCAGACTACCAGCTTGCTCATCATTTGGCATAGTGACCGTGGTTCCATGGGAAGCGCTCATGGGATTATTGGCGGAACAGCAAGACAAGGCTATGGCATTATTTGAAAATGGCATTATTTGAAAAGTATTAGGATATTTTTGCAAATTACAATCATGACTTGGGGTGCACTCAAGGGGTGGTACATCGGATAGATATGGGGGATCACCCTCCCATTTGATTACAACATATTAGACGTTCAAGAGTGGTGGAAGAGGTTGTCTCTGATGAGGTGGATAAACTTATCAATTAAGGAATGCTGGAGCCATCAAACAGTTCATGGGCATCTCCTGTGCTCATTGTAAAGAAAAAGGATGGCTCAAATTGAGTGGTTATTGACCCTCGCAAACTCAATAACATAATGAATAAGGATTCGTACCCTCTTTCACAGATTTATGATGCATTAGACTGATTGGGTGGGGCAAACTATTTTTCTGCCATGGATCTGATCTCAGGGTACTGGCAGATCGAATTGCCATTAGTGGAATGGGAGAAATATGCGATCATCACCTCAAATGGGTTGTTCCAGCTGACTCACAAGCCGCAAGAATTATGTAATGCCCCAGCTACATTCCAGCATGCCATGGATATGATTTTAGGTGATTTAAAGCTATCCTGCATCCTAGTTTACCTTGACAAAATCAATATGTTCTTGCAGACTTTTACAGAGCACCTGGCCCACTTGGAGCAAGTGTTTCAGCACCTCGCTGCTGTTAATATCAAAATTAAGCCTCAAAAAGCCATTTCTATAAAGAACAATTGGATACCTTGGGTTCAACATGGATTCAAATGAGCTTAAGCTGCAGCTGGCTAAAGTGGAAGTGATAGACAAGATTACTCGCCCAGGGAATAAGTGGGACATTCAGGTGTTTCTGGGGGTGGTGGGGTATTACCAACAGTTCATTCCCAATTTTGGCTGCATCAAGGCCCCACTTTTCAAGTCGTTAAAGAAAAATGCTTCCTTTGATTGGATGAAAGATGCCAGAATGCTTTCAACATATTGTGAACCATGTTAGCAAGCGCACCCATTTTGCAATATCCCAACTTTGACAAACAGTTCATAGCACAAATGGATGCATCCCTCGCTGCTATAGGGGCATTATTATCTCATAAGGACAATGATGGTGTGGAGCATCCTGTCACATTATGTAATCGAAGCTTGAACTGTCATGAACAAAACTACACCATAACCGAGCAGGAGTGTTTAGCGGTGATCTACGCTTACAAACAGTTTCAGGTATATTTGCATGGGGTAAGATTCTAAGTAGTGACAGATCATGCTTCCTTACGCTGGCTACAGAATCTGCGTGAACTAAAAGGATGGCTTGCATGTTGGGCTCTTAATCTCCAAGCGTATGATTTTGAGATTATACACCACCTGGGAGCAAAACATCAAAACGCGGATTATCTTTCTCAGCTGCCAACAGTCACTATCATGTCAGATTTAGCTGACGTACGAAAAGATGGTGGCGAACAAATATCAGGATGAGCCGCCACAGGTGCTCAAGGTGTTAGATGGACTCAGGGAGAATACTTTCATATGAGGGGAAGAACTATACAAGCGGAATGAAGACTTGACGCTGAATTTTCCTAGACCTTCATCTAGACCCTCAATTATTATGGATGCTCATCAGGCTGTAGGACATGAAGGATTGCGAAGAACACTAGAGTGTTTGTGACCCCAATATTACTGGGAAAGCATGCATCACAACGTAGGGGAAACAGTTAGCTGTTGCCATCATTGTCAAGTGGAAAATCCTATCTGCAAGAAAACCATATACCAGCTAGTTAAACCCTGGTTCACATGGAACACCGTTTCCATTGATGTAGTGGGACCTCTGCCAACTAGCGCCAATTGATCCAAGTATATAATCGTTGCCATTGATCACTTAACCTGATGAGTGGAGGCCAGGGCTATTAGCGACTTTGGCGCAGTCACCACTGCTAAGTTTATTATGGAATGTGTGATACAGCGACATGGCTGCCCACAGTTCATTTTGACAGATAACGGAACCAACTTCATGTCACATATTTTGCCAAAGTTGATTGGGTTGATAGTGATCCATGGGGTTTTGACCACTTATTGTCACCTGTAATCAAATGGGATGGTGGAGCATGTCAACGGAACCCTAGTGAACATACTCTGCAAATTGCTAAAGGATCAGCCCTCAGAATGGAGTTCCCTTCTACCTACCACTGTCTTTGTGTATAATATCAGCTATCATTCGTCCAATGGTAAGAGCCCGTTTCAGCTGCTGTATGGTCAACATCCAGCTCTGCCCGCCTTGCTTTATTCGTGAGTAGAGGACACTGGTGGTGTGAATCCCCAGCGATATTTGAAGACCCTTACAGATACATTGATCAAGCTGTAAATGAAAGCCTACTCCACCAGTTTGGACAAGAAGATTTGCGATCAGGCACCCAATCAGAAGCGCTGGGAAGGACTTCCATTGTTCGCTGTGTGAAATATGTTTTATTTCATGACCAGCACGAATTTGGACGAAAAAATAAGCTCTCCAACATTTGGGTTGGCCCATTCAAGATTATCGAGAAGACTGGCATGGATGTCTACACTATTTAGGAACACGCTGGGGGCCATATTATCAACTGAGTCCACACAAAGTTTCTATGAGCATATAAACAGTAAGAGCCTATCATACAGTCAAAGGGGGGGGGGTAATGTCAGGAAGTTGATATGACTGGTTGATATGCTACCCATATCAGTGGATCAGAGGGGGATCAAGATGAGTCTCGAAATTTATGAAAAAGGGATACAAAAATTATAATTGAGCAAAATGTCAACCATTTGGAAAATTGAGAGGATTTATGCCTGGACCAATACAAGCGAGATTAATTTGAAAAGGGAAGAAGAATATAAGATTACAAAGCTGAGGATGCATTTGGCTTGGAGAAACTGAGGTATAAAGAGTCTCACAGAAGATTAAAGGGGGTAGTCTTTTTATGAGGGAGAATAGAGCGCAGAAAAGTCTGCGATTGATATTAAAATAAAGGTAGAAATAAGGAGTGATAGTACCATATACATTTTATCAAGTATTATTAAGAAGTCGGCGATCCTCATATCATCCAATGTGGTTGCTCAGTGGCTAATACCCTGTGCAAAACCAACTCGGCGGAATTGAGACTAGATGCTGAGAATCAACACAAGGGCAGCTGAGGAAGTAGTGACTGAGGAGAATGAAAAGCTACTGGTGCAAGGGATGCTCAAAACTTAAAAAAGAGTCCGTGGGCTTCACCTATCATAATTGTAAAAAAAGAAGGATGGTACCAATTAGGAGGTAATAGACTACCAGAATCTCAACAGTATCACCAAGAAGGATTCATATCCCTTGTCATGAATCAACAATGTGCTGGATCAATTAGGTGGAGCTTGTTACTTCTTGGCAAAGGATTTATTATCAGGTTATTGCCAGATCAAGTTACCCATGGCGGAACAGGAGAAATGCGCCATTATCACATCCAAAGGGCTTTTTCAAAAACCCATATGCCACAAGTGCTGTGTAAGGCCCTGAATACGTTTAAACAGGCCATAGACACCATTCTCAGTGACCTGAAGCTGCTGTGCATCATCGTGTACCTTGATGATATCAATGTCTTTTCATGTATGTTCTCTTAGCATCTTATCCATCTGGAGGAGGTCTTAAGCTGGCTTGTGGAGGCCAACATCAAGATCAAGCCTCAAAAATGTCACTTCTTCAAAGACCATCTGGAGTACCTAGGGTTTGTAGTAGATGTGACAGGGCTGAAGCTTCAACCAGCCAAGGTGGAGGCTATACAAAAGATGACCACACCAAACGGTAAGCGTGATATACAAGTATTTTTAGTGATGGTCAGCTATTACAGATGCTTTATACCCAACTTTAATTGTATTGTAGGTCCAATGTTTGAGTTATTAAAGAAGGATGCCGCGTTTGAATTGATGAAATGCCAACAAAGCTCTTTCAATATACTTTGAATGGTGCTAATCAGTGTTCCAGTGCTGCGCTATCTGAATTTCTATAAAGAGTTCATTGTTCAAACAGATGTGTCCCTTTCCACTGTAGGGGCGGTCCTATTTCAAAAAAATGATGAGGGGGAGGAGCACTTGGTAGAATACTGCAGTTTGATCCTGAATTGCCATGAATGCAATTATACCATGACCAAGTTGGAGTGCTTATTGGTTATCTACATGTATAAGCAAATTTGGGTGTAAATGCATGGGGTGAAGCTTAAAGTAGTAACAGCTCATGCTTCGTTATGCTGGTTGCAGAAGCGCAAGAAGCCTGAAGGGCGTCTTGCCCTATGTGCCCTTAAACTTCAGGCTTTTGACTTTGAGATTCTTTACTAACCTGGAGATAAACACCAGAACGCTGATTGCTTGTTCAGACTACCAAAGATTGCAGTTATGGCATATTTGAGTGACATAATGTACAACAAGATGCTCAGCGGAAAGTATGACAATGAGTCGCCTCAAGTCATAAAGGGATGAAAGAAATGTGAGCCAGTACCTTTAGCATAATGGAGAGTTGTACAAGTAGATTGGTGTTTCTATGGTGAACTTCCCGCAATCCTTATCACAGCCCAGCATTATTATGAGTACACATAAGGCAGTTGGACAAGGTGGCGTGCGCACGACGTTGGAATTGTTGCGGCCTCAGCATTACTGGGAAAGCATGAATTTCAACATGCTTGAAACCATTTCCTGCTGCCATCAGTGCCAAGTGGAAAAGCTGTTCTGTTAGAAGACTTCTATCAGCTAGTGAAACCACATTTAGCTTGGCATACGGTTTCCCAGGACGTCGTTGGCCCTCTGCCAATGGTAGCAAACTGGTCCAAGTACATTCTGGTCGTATTTTGACCATTTGACCAGGTGGGTCAAAGCGTAGGCAATACATGACTGGGGGCGGTCACAGTGGCCAAGTTTGTAATGGAATGTATTATCCAGCGGCCTAGCTGTCCTTAATTCACTCTTACCAATAACAAAACTAACTTCACCTCCCTCTTCCTTCCAAAATGAACGAGCTTATGGCCATCTGTGGGTCTTTGAAGACCCCATATCACCCCAAATTCAATGGGATGGTTGAGAGAGTTAAAAGTAAATTGGTTGACATACTTCATAAATTGGTAAGGGATTGACCTTCAGATTGGTACTCTCCTTTCCACTGACATCTTCGCCTATAACATTAGTTATCATTCCACCCTGGGGAAAAGTCACTTTCAATTGTTATATGGG
Source organism: Massospora cicadina (assembly GCA_022478985.1). Lineage (NCBI taxonomy): Eukaryota > Fungi > Entomophthoromycota > Entomophthoromycetes > Entomophthorales > Entomophthoraceae > Massospora > Massospora cicadina. The sequence goes on along the minus strand of JAKSZP010000089.1, from coordinate 59,628 downwards.
TGACACCCTGCTCTTCAGCATTGCTTTATGCTTAAGTAAAAGATACAGCGGAATGGATCCCACCATTATTTGACTAATTTAGTTGACACCTTGATCAAGTTGCAAACTGAAGTGTATTCTTTTAACTTATCCAAGAAGATAAAGAATCAGGCTGCTGATCAGGCACAGCATAGTGGGCCTGCTCAGTTCAAGGATGAGGACATAGTTCTATTTTATGATCAACATGGGTTTAAGCAGAAGCATAAATTGGCAAAAATCTGGATTAATCCGTTTGAAGTGATTGAGAAAACAGAAGTCAAGTCCTATACTATCAAGACCCTGTGAGCAGTTGGATTTTTCACCAAGTGCATTTGAAGTTCCTTTGGGAGCATAAACAACAGGAGACTTATCGTCCAGTCAAGGGGAGGTAATGTCAAGATTCTGATATGACTGGATAATAAGCCCTAAGTTGTTACAGCGGAATGGGTGAGATTTGACCAAACCAAGTAAATTGTAATAAGGATGAAGATTGCCTTTACATAAGGCAATTTGACGATACCAAGCCTCAAATGAACATTTTTTGGATTTCTCCAAATTATGCAATGTCAACATATGACAAATAATGAGTGGATCGTCTTAAGCTAAGATGATCATAAATTTAATAAATAGTAAGGCTGCTGGAACCAATGAGAATATGATGGGACAAATAGTCTAAGCAAGAGGGTCAGTATCAACTGAGGTCACTATATTAGTGATATGAGAAGTTTGAAGGAGGAGGATTGTTAGCTGGTAAGAATAGTAGAATTAAGCAGTAGGAATCTGCTATTGAAAATTATGATAAAAGTATTGTTCAAGCAATTGCTTCTCATTCTATTATATTTATTAAGTTCTTTTGAGGGCCAACGATCTTCATATTATCCACTGTTGCTCAGTGGAATCCACCCTGTACAAAACCTCTTGGCATATCTCAATAATAACGCCAAAATTATAACAATATTTAAGATCAAAAGTCTTTAGAATAATGTTACTATAAGTAGAAAATTATTCTATAGATAATAGTGACTATAGTATTAGTAAAAAATTCAATCAATAATGATAAACTCTCTGTGATAACATATTATATCATTTATTTGAAATTATTTGATGTATTGCTAGATTCCTCAGTAGTGTAAAGTTAAATATGGCTAAATGAGAAAGTTTATTATAAGATCTCTTACATATGCTATCATCCGGCTATCTAAAGATAAATTCTACATTATCTATGGAAGACAGTAAAGAGTCGACTACTGCTCCCATCACTAAAAGTCAACATGGAGCTCTAAACATGCTTTTATGAATTCCTGGACAGGCTGTACAGCTTAAACCCAACTCACCACCTCTAGGTCACACGAAAATCCTGCTTCAATATTCTCTTCTAACAATCTTGGTATTTTTAGGCCCTGTTGGAATTTCAGTATACTTCATATTATCCAGCTTCACTAAATTATAAAAAAAATCTTATTTTAATTGCTGTAAGATTTACCTCAGTGGATGTGAGTTATCATATGAGATGATAACTTTTATGGGTTGTTATTCCTAAAAAAATATTAACTAATCCTCTTGGATTGAATTCTTCTGTATTACTAGTGTTTTTCTGGAGAGGATCCCCAACAATTTATCGATGTATGGTTTCATTACTGATTTAGTAACTAGAAATTTAAATATATAAGTTAATCAGAGTTTGTCACCAATTAACTCAGGGATTTTGTAATGAACAAGTTTGCACCAATATCCCACAAGGGAATTGGGAAGTAAGAGCCACATTACTGACTCTACTAGAGACCAGCTCGCCAGAGCCAATCTTCAAACCCATCTACTGAGTTCCGCCATTGCCATATGTCCTCAGATCCCTGTCCGCACGCTGTAGGAGGATATTGAGTGGCACACCAACGCCACACTATGCCCACTATTGGAACCCATGCCTTCCAATCCAATTATTCTATGTTTAAAATAAAATACTCTTTTCGATTCTACCAACAAATTTATTGATTATAGGATTTATTGTAGAAGACTCAACTGGCTATTCAAGCCAGCATATCCTTAAATATATAGTGCATTTGCAAATATAAAATAGGCTTTCCACTATGCCAGGCTCTCCTAAACCATCCCACACATCTCAGGCGAAGATTCCATTCCCCATGAAATCATCATCCAAAATGCTTGTAAGTCTGATGTCATATTGACTTGAATGTGATTCAACTTCAGTTCATCAAATTTCCCTTGCTCCAATTCCTTCTCATTTAGGTTTCTTCTTATATTCAGATCTAGTACTAACTGATCCATAGCAATGTATGGATCAGGTACCACTTGATCCGTTACATCACCCCCCTGTGAAGATTGAAATCTCTGGGCCATCCCCGGGCACTGCGCACTGACATCTCCCATTTGCACATCATTTTCTCCTTCAGATCACCTTTCTACTTCACTTGTGCACGTGGCTGGCCCTTTGCCCATCTCCCAAGCTCTGGATCTGATGCTCTGCACTGATCCACCTGCCAATTTCAGTGGGCCATCGCCTGTTTCAAATGACCCCATAACTTCTCCTTGGCATCCATTTGGGCACACATCATCACATCCATCCTCCAGTGCACTCCATCCACAGCTCCTTAGGATGCTCTTTGTGGATCCGCCTGTTGCTTCTGGTGAGCCACCGCCCACTCCAAACTTCCCCGTAGCTCTCCCTCAGTATCCACCAGGGCACATGCCAGCTTGTCCACCTCCTGACACACTCTGTCCATGGCCCTTCTGGACGCTCCTCATGGATCCGCCTGTTGCTCTTGCTGGGCCACCACCCTCTCCACACTTCCCTCATAAATTTTCTCGATATCCACCATGGCTAACGCCATTTCATCTGCCCCCCAGTACAACTCATCTACATCTCCTTCAGAAACCTTTTGGGTATCCGCCTGCTGCTCCTAATGGGCCACTGCACGCTCCATACTCCCCGTTGATTCTCCTTGAGATTCGCCATGGCCTGCGCCGTTTCATCCGCCCCCTGGTACACTTCCTCCCCAGTTCCTCTCGACACTTGTGTCAACCACACCTGACACATTGCTTGCAATACTTCTTTCAGATCACTGTAGATCCATTCCTTTTCTTTCTAAACTTCCACCTCCTTCAACCCACAGTCAGTCCATTCCTCCCCTTCTGAAGCATCCACCTCCTTCAACTCACAACCAGACCATTCCTCCCCTTCCAGAACATCCACCTCCATCCAATCACGGCCAAACCAAGAACAGTTGAGTTGAGTCTAATGTAACAAATGAGTTCGCACCAATATCCCACAAGGGAATTGGGAAGTAAGAGCCACATTACTGACTCTACTAGAGACCAGCTCGCCAGAGCCAATCCCCAAACCCATCCACTGAGTTCCGCCATTGCCATATGTCCTCAGATCCCTGCCCACACTCTGTAGGAGGATACCGAGTGGCATGCCAACGCCACACCATGCCCACTATTGAAGCCCATGCCTTCCAATCTGATTGTTCTATTTCTAAAATAAAGTACTCTTTTCGATTCTACCAACAAATTTATTGATTATAGGATTTATTGTAGAAGACTCAACTGGCTATTCAAGCCAGCATATCCTTAAATATATAGTGCATTTGCAAATATAAAATAGGCTTTCCACTATGCTAAGCTCTCCTAAACCATCCCGCACATCTCAAGCATAAATTTCATTCCCCATGGAATCATCATCTGAAATGCTTGTAAATCTGACGTCATGTTGACTTGGATGTAATTCAGCTTTGGTCCATCAAATTTCCCTCGCTCTGATTTCTTCTCATTCAGGTTTCTTCTTATATTCAGATCTAGTACTAACTGATCCATAGCAATGTATGGATCAGGTACCACCTGATCCGTTACAGATTTATGATTAGTTTCTGAGGCGTTGAGGACACTTCTGATAGTAGCTCATGAGTTAACTTTTTAGGTAACGCAACCTGCTGATAATGGGTAAAAGGTCCCATTACCTAAGCAGGTTGCTAGCATAATAATGGTTATCAGCTAAGGTTTGTTGTAAACATTGGAACATGTTCTTTGATATAACCAGAAGGGGTAGCATATCTAGTTGGCGGCAAAGTCTGACTAGATGGATGAGGAAGATCATTGTTAGGTGTGACTTCAGAGGGCAATCCATTGGTGACAGCTGCCATATCCTATTAGGCGCCAACGGAAGAGTTGGCATTGGATTCCTACATATTCTCTTGATTTTAAATAAAATGAAGCAGTATCTTACAAGTCTCATAAATATTTTGTCTGCTATACATTGGTGTATGTTTGTACTTGGGATTAGAGTTGAAGGATAAGATATCCTTTAGAAAGATATTGTTTGTCAAGTTCTCTGCAACTCCTGCATGAAGAGAGGAAGGGATAAGATCTTTGAGAACCGCTGAACCTGCTGGTAGTAGGTTAAGTTCTATTGAAATGAAGATGTTCCTTTGGACCAGACGTTGCAACTATAGAGGAAGATTTGAAGGGACAGAATTCCCTTTGCTATCTGGATAGTTTATCAGAACAATTACAGTGGGTTTAAGGAAGGTTTCCAATACCTGTCCTGAGGAGAAACCTGAGCAGAAGAGATACATTTGGTTGTGAAAATTCAGGTGGATACTAGACTTCATACTATTATCACCTGCCCACACATATTATCAAGTTATACTATATCACAAGTTTTGTTGCACACATCAGAACTTGTGAAGTAGTTTTAAGAGTTACAGAAAATTGACCCCTGCTGAAAGGGTATATTTTGTACTCACACGGGGTAGTTGAGTAACCACAGGCTCAAAAGTTTACATTTGGTTCTCACTAAAGGGTTAGTTTGAGTTTTCATGATAAAGATAATAGACAAAAGTATTAGCACGGTCATATAAGAATAAAATTAGGAAGCTGTGGAAGGAATTGGAAACTGTTAACAAGAATGTGCTGAACTTGGCGTCACAAGCTGATCTCGTTGATTTTGATAAACAAGTAACAAAAGCTGAGGAGGAAATTGAACAAGTTGGAAAGATCAATACAATTTTTATGTGAAGGTTACCTCATTGAAAATGAAAGGAGACCAAATTAATCAAGGAGTTAATTTTCTAGAAAACTGAATGAGAGCGGATGGAGAACACTTCCATAAGAATTAAAGAGACATAGCACAGATGCTAAAGCACTTAGAAGAACTCAAAAATCACAAGATTTATTGTGCACATATAGAGGTGAATGAAGATGAAAACAAGATGCACAAAATTTCCAGCTGGGAAAGTACAAACCCTGAGAAATATGCCTGGAGCTTTTGCTGCAATTTTGGTGATGACCCCCCAAAAGCACACCTATCATTAGCTGGGCTGCCAATCAGGAATCTCCTGCCAATGTAGCAACAGAGGAATTTCAGGGTACGCTGAAATGAACTATATTTCACAGGGATAACACACCAGCATTATTTTACCTATTTGTAATGATGATGTTCATATATGGCAACCAACAAGGCAGTAACTGTGATAAACTGCTTAGACATGTCTTTAAAAAACTGGTTTTGCTCTATCTCAATGGGGATGATTAGACATAAAGCAACTCCAAAGAAGCAATAATGACTGAGTTTGGTAGTTCTGATCAGACGGATAACCGTAAACAGAAGTTTATGAGAATCCCATTTATAAAAGACATAACAGTAACAGCTTTCACTGACCAATCTTACCAGGAAATTACAAATCCTGGCTGGTGAAAAGGATTATCAGTTTTTGATGCATGGAAAGCAATGTAAGTGGCACTTTGACCCTACAGAAATCTACACTGCGCCATGGTTTGGCACTGACAAATCATACTTCCAGATTGCAAATGGTAGAATATAGGAAGATGTAAGGCTTGGCATTTACAGTCTAATCATTTTTTATGAAGAAATTCCAGTTAATGAGGATCATACTATGACGGAATTTGAGGATGAATCTATGAAGAAATATAACATTCAACAAAATCAAGTTTTAACAGGGAAGAGACCCAATGATCAAATGGACAGAAATATTGAAGAACCATTGTCAGAAATGTGGTGCAACTGGACATTTAAAAGTACAATGTTGGGGGAAGAAGCCAATAGGAAAAGTGAATCTTGTTTTGCCTCAAGAGGAAGAAACTGCTCAAGATTGAGGAAAAGGTTTAGCAGTCTAGATGCGGAACAATCTAGCACTGCAAATTTAAAATTTTCTGCCAGACATCTGCTCAGACAAAGTAGATTCTTCATATTTATTTGTGGAGCACCTAATATAAGATACACTGTATTGATATACAATGCTGAATATAAATGCTATTACAAGAGCAAAGTCAAAAATGAAGGCAATCAATCCTGAAAGCATGAAGGGAGTCACTTGACCTTATGCTTGTCAAATGTTGGAAAAGGAAAGAAACGCTGAGAATGAAAATAATCAACTCAAGCTGAAGTTAATTGAGTCTAACATTGCCATATCAATCTGCACAATTAAGGGATCATTTTCAGATCTGTCAAAGGGAATAATCTGTGTTAGACATGGCAAATAATGCCAAATGTAAATTGACAATGAAAGATAAATATTTTTTATAGAACTGACAATTGGCGATAAAGTCACATAATATGATATCAGTGGACTCAAGTTCCAGCTGTCAAATGATGAATTTAGATTAAGACTTGTCAAAATCAGGGATAAGTTAGTAAAGAAGGCCCAATGGATAGGCCATTTGAGATTATTTCCAAGTCATAGAGAGATGCCTATATACTGAGAAATATAATGAAAGGATCAATATATTGAACATGGTTCATAATAAAAACTAAAGTATTGGATCCAGGAGAAAATAATTATAATAGTTTCTGTGGGACTGCTGAACCTACTAACAGTGAGTTGAGTTCCATTGTGTTGGTTAAGTCTCAAGAGGATTGCTGAATTATAACTTCTGGATAAGTCACAAGAGGGGACCTCTGAACCTTAAATTGTTGGCTAAGTCTCAATAGGTGACTGCTAAACCATAATTGCAGTTAAGTATAAAAAAGGACCTCTTTTTAGAATAGTTGGAAAAGAAGAGATAAAACTCTTATATTACTGATAATAGGTTAAGTCCCATTACAAAAATATAAAATTAATATACAATAAGAAACATAGAGAAAAAACATAAAAATATAAGAATATAAAAAAATTTTATTACTGATAGGATCATTCTTGAGAAAAAATATAAGAAAGGGATAATATTAAATATTGGTTTTATTGCCAGAATCAAGAAGATCTGGTGGTGATCCCATCTTCCATTGTAAAGTGGGGAGAAGGGGGATGAACTATGATGACGGTAGTGATAAGTTACAACAGAGTTGAAGAAGACTGTATCATTGACAGGATCAGCTCATGTTAAAACTGGATCCGCCATAAAGAGGCACAAGGAAGATGAGAAGAAGATCCGCTCTTATCAAAAATGGAGAGCCCATCCTGGGGTTGTACAGGGACCAAGGAATTGGTAAAAGCAACCAAGAATATCTTTTAGATGATGAGGAGTCATAGAAGCCCAACAAGGGAAATACAAACTTTTCAGTTCATTTTGTCAGTGAGAATGACTAAAATAGTCTTAGTACAGTATGAGGCCGTGGGAACTATGCTCTGAGGTGGCAGCTTTGAGTAGGAAAAGAAAAAAGAGGAGTCATGTTGATGAGAATGGCATGAGATGCATCAAGTGCAGACCAGACTGAGCTCCACTAAAGTCAGGTTTAACTTTGATGGCCAGTTATGACCACAACCCAAGGCAGCATCCATTACTGAGTTCCTATCTTTTGCTGAGTAATCTGGTCAAGCGGGAAAATGGTTTGAAATTTCATTATACCACATTATCCAGCTTTGCTAAATAATAACAAAATCTTCCTTATCCGCTGGAATATTTACATCAGGGGATTTGAGTTATCATAAGAGATGATAAATATTGTTATCTGTTATTCCTAACGTGGTATTAACTAATCTGCTGGGATTCAAATCCGCCACATTACTAGTGTTTCATTGGGGAGGATCCCTGACAATATATTTACATATGGTTCAATTACTGATTTAAAAATATTAATTTAATTTATTTTGATCATAGTCTGTCACCAATTGCCTCAAAGATTTATGTTTAGTTTCTGAAGCATCATGATTCTGGTAGCAACTTGCAAGTTAACCTTTTAGGTGATGCGACCTGCTGTTAATGGATAAAAGATCTCTTTAATCAAGCAAGTTGCTAGCCTAATAAGGGTAATCCGCTGAGGTTGATCAAAAACTTTGGGACAAGTTCTTTAATTCAACCAGAAGGGGTTGCATTTATAGTTGGTGGCAAAATCTAACTAGACTGATAAGGAAGATCATTGTTAGGTGAGATCTCTAAGGGTTAATAAATCAGCAACAAATGATGTTTTCTATTGGGGTGCCAATGGAAGAGTTGGGGACCAGATTCCTTAAATATTATCTTGATTTTAAATAAACAAATCAGAATCTTACCAGTCTCATAGATATAGTCTATTATACATTTTTGTATTTTTACTTTTGTGATTAAAGTTGAAGAATTATAATATCCTTTAGTTATAAATTGCTTGTCAAGCTCTTCACAGCTCCTGCATGAAGAGAGGAAGGGATAAGACCCTTGAGAACTGCTGGACCTACTGGTAGTAGGTTAAGTTTTATTAAAAGGAAGAAGTTCCTTTGGTCCAGATGTTGCCAACCTTAGAGACGAGTTAAAGGGATAGGATTTATCTTGTTGTATGGATAGTTTATCAGAACCTTCAGAGTGAGTTGAAGTTAAGTTATCGTTATCTGTCCTCTGGGAAAAACCTGTCAGAAAAGATAAATTTTGTTGTGAAAATTCAACTGGATACTAGACCTTAAACTAGTATTATCTACCCACACATATTATCAAGTTATACTTTAACAACAGTTATTGGTTACACATATCAGATCATGTGCAGTAGGCTTAATAGTTACAGGGAGTAACCCCATCTGAAAGATTGTATTTGGTGCTTACTATAGGGGTAGTTGAGTAACCGCAAGCTCAAAAGTTCACAGGCCCTTTACACTTTTTACTCTTCATTTTTATAGCCATAATTGTTCCAAGGGCATCCTAATTTAACAAGGTAATATCAGATAAAATCATGAAGCTGGTATTTATATCAACAATAAGATCTTCCCCTCCTTGGATTATGCTCCACTATTAGTATAAATAAAATTATAAGTTCTATAGTTGTTCTATATATGCATAAAAGTGACATGGTGTATACTTTTTATGACTATGTGCAAAATATCACAGAAATAAAGCTAAAGCTTTATGTCAAGCATTTTACAAGATCATATAAGGGATACCATAGTTAAAAAGCTGAATATCAGTTATATGATCTACCTTGATCCTAAAAGTCTTCTACCTCATTAGATTTTGCTTTAATACCTATATTAAAATTAGTTATTTTTCTCAAACCTCATTTTCATGTTTATCCAAAATGTTTTTCATTTGCTAATATATCATCATGTTTCTATAAAAAATGATCCAGTTACTTTTATAATGCTTTTCAGAGTCTTTTATTTATTGACCCAACTCCCTATTGTCCAGTAAAATTTGTATCATACCATTGCCTTTCCAGTTCAAAATATTTTTTTGTATTATTTAGTTTAAAAAATACATACACTAAAGCTTTTTGTTCCATAAGTTATATTATAACATTGCAATGGAAGATTCACAATGCTTATAATTGTGCTTTAAATAGTCAAAATTATAAAAAAGTATTTTGACCTTACTGATTAATGGTTAAAATGTGGTATAAGTTTTATTACTCTGTTTCATAGCCAATTATAGCAATTGGGAACACTTGATCAGATTTTATATGAAAGGTAAACGTGAATTGTTCATAAGTGACCTCAGGATATCTTTTAACATACTTGAAAATCTTTGCCTTAAAGGATACATACCAATAAATCTCCTTTATCCAAATAGCTAGCTTAACAGGGCCAATATGTAGTAGAGTGTATTGTAAAGAATCCTCAAGTAGCCAAAAATCAAATACGGCGTTACGGATGGGATCATAGCATCCCTTAGGCCTAAAATTGTTTCCTGCCATCCAACCTTTAGTTATATTCCAGTCAACTTTAAAAAAGCATACCGATCCTAAATTGCAAGTCATTAAGTTAAAAATATACCGTTTTTCCGAAATGGCGAAACCCTGTGACAACTCTTCTAGTTCGAGAATTTGAGGTTGGTGGTTACTAACCAAGGAATCAACTTCTTCTGAAGTTTTATGCATTCTTAGGATAGCCGAACACTGAAATTCGGTAAAATTTTTACTTCCCACCCAAGTGACATTTTTGCCTAGTTTCATCAAATGTCCTGAAGGAACCTGTCCAAAGCTTGAGTGATCCAAAATAAAGGTGTTGTTGGTTAAAGTGCACTCATCAACTCCGTTCACCTTTAAGATGATCATAGTAATGGAGGTTAAAAGCATGAATTTCATAATGTTTTGGCAAGTGAAGCTAGCCTTATAAAGCTTTACCAAGTTTGAGAATTTATACGTTCCAGCACTAAAATTCTAAGCCACTACTATACTCTTTAAAGTCAATCTTTAGATTAGTGAGCTACGTGTTCCAGTGACACAGAGTTGATAAAGTGCTATCACTAGTATCGATTAAAAATTAAGTTGTTACAAAGCATAACTTGATTAAACAAATCTCGAACTTAAACAATTTTGTTTTAAATTTTATTATATCTGAAACGACTAGTTTGATAAAAAGGCTGACACAATAAAGCTCATCCATATGCACAGGTCATGAAAGTTAAACAAGCACTGAATTAACGTGATAGTGTAGAAAGAGGTAATCAGATTAGCAGATACTACTTATGCTATGGAAATGATGAAGTATTGCTTATAAAAATTGTCACTAGTGATGGCTTACTACATATACTATTTAGTTTAACTCATCAGTGCACATATAAGTCATGTTTTACACCTTTGCTCCCTTCTGAATTGCTAATTGGATACAATCGCGACAAATTTGGAATTTGGCATCATGGTTAAACTATGGTCGTAGATTAAGCCAATAAGCTTACTAATCGCCCTTATTAAGTATAATATGTACTCAGCGAATAATTTTATATATGTAGTACTAAGATATATATTTTATTCTAGAACCTAAGCAGCCACCACCATGAAAGTTGCAAATCTTTAACACGTTCGTCGCCCAGCGCGATTTAGCTGCGTTTCTCACGGGGCCCAAATGTGATATTGGCAAATTGTCGAATGCCAGGAAGCAAGAAAAAAATAAAAAAAATATAATCTATTGTTCCAATTGTCCAAAGTCACCATAAATATGTTTGAACTGCTTTAACGAATACCATATTAAACTGTAATATAATGTAATATTTTATCAAAATAATTTAATAAAAAAAGTGTAATATAATTTGAATTTTTCAATCTTTTATTGTCATCTACCCGTACAGCTAAGAACTTAGTTTTGCGCGCCTTTCTCTTACGTACCTTTTCAGTGCTTTGATGGTGGTCCTGGTTAGTCTTTACCCTTCGATTTCATTTACGACTTCGTATTTGAATTTGCTATTAGCAATGCTAAACCTACGAATTGTTCGTTACCATGTTCGTCGCCCCGTCAGCCATATTTGGGTGACATGGCGACGAAAGTGTTAATTTCTACTTTGAGCCATATATCACACATTTTGATTGATCTCAATTTAGCTCAAGTAGAGAAAGTAAGATATTACTAAGTATAGAGTTTATATAACATATATGAACGAGTAAGAAACAATTTCATAAACAAAGCCATTATTATAGATTGATATAAACCTGGAGGGATTTAAAGAGAAAAGTAAACAATAGTCTTTATTTAACATATAGTGCTTCACAACGTTTTTTTTACTTTTTCATATTTTTTCCAATTTAGAAATTTTCTTTTCCGCTTTTCATATCTTTTTATTTTCACAATAAATTTTTGGAACCAAAACATATAAAGTATGCTGTGAAAAGTGGGAAAGAAAATGTATTTTTTTAAAAATATGAAAAAGTATAAAAAGCTGTGAAACTGAATAAAAATTGATATTTGTATAAAATTCCGTGAAAACTATATATGATAAATCAAATAGACTTAATCTAGGATATTAACATTCTCAAAATTCAATCATTTAGAAGCAATCTTACTTATGCTATGCTATGATCCTATTGCCATTGAAGGTTTACTTAATATATAAGGCTACTACAAAGATTCTAAGCTAGTTAGTTACTTAGATACTCAAACTAAAAGTTTATCAGATAGGTTTATAACTTTTCGTAGATCTATAGTATCATATCAAATAGTAGTCATATTAAGATCTAAATCCAAGAGAATACTATCTACTTAAAAATTTCACTGACTGACGTACTGACTGACATCTGAAACCTTTGAGTCTGATAGGTTCAATCTATTTGCGTGAGTGGGTGAGTATTGGCGAATCTTATCGAATCTTAAATTATCGAGCCTGATGGATTCAATCTATTTGGGCGGGTGGGTGAAAATTGACAGATATTATTGAATAATTCACCAAATTTACTCACCTGAAACTCAACAAAAATCAGTATTAGAGTTTAAGTAGATTAAGTAGTTAGGATAATCAGCTCACCAACCACGAGGGCAACAGCGAAACTGTTAGTCCGAGTGGCTCGAGAGTAGCACTGGCACAGCCTATAGGCTACAATGTGAGCTCATCATCTGATAAACTAAATACTGTAGCGAAGCATGGGTATCTGGATGTAAGGTTTATATATTTTAAAAACCAGTCTAATTTGGTTCACCTAATTAATAAAATACTTTTGGCATGTTAAGTAGAAGTTGATTTAGTAGTTTGGAAGATATGTCATATGCTCAATGATTTTAAGTATAAAGAGATGTTTCAGGTAGCAGGTTGGTGTTATTTGATTGGTTCGATAGGTTTTTTTGTTTGGCCGAGTGGTTGATGGCTTTTGTTTGAATCGATAGGACACAGTTTAGCTTTGAGGGGTGATTAGTTATTGGTTGTTTTGATAATTTCAGTTAGGTTTGCCAAAGTGGTTGGTGGTTTTTGGTTGATTCGATTGAGCAATTAGATTTGGCTGAGTGGTTTTGTTTGTCTATAATATAAAATCTAAATTAATAGACTGAAAATCGAATTTTATAGACACCGTAGCGAAGCACGGGCAAACGGCTAGTAATATATAATTTAATAGTGTAGAAAAATATTTCGAACATACAATTAAACCTCAAAATCCAACTTATATCTGGTAAACTACCTTAAGCATTAAAAAAGTACTTATATTAAAATGAATTATTATTTATATTATTTGTTACAAAATAAAATGATTATAATAGCTTTAATTCTTTCTTTAAACAAATCTTGATAAAATAAAAGCTTATTTTTATTTATATAGCATAAATATATTACTAAAAGGTATATCTAAAGACTATCAAATCTTAGTTTTTTTTCCTTCTTTTTAAGCAAATTTTACTTGGAATACTAATGTTTACTTAGCTTTAATAATTCTAAAATTATTTTTTGAGGTAAATTTATAAATATGTCATGTGGAATTTGACTTTAGATACTTTTAACCTGTTTTTAAATGCAGGCAAATTGCATTTACACGTTCCCTTGAAATTTAGGCTATTGAAGCCTTAATTTTCTTGGGACCATCTAGTACTAAAAAAAAGAAGCCTTAATTTTCTACCCATTATGTTATTATGAAGTTTTCTCTTATGGTATACTTTAGTCAGAAAATAGTTATAATCAAAATAGTTTTATACCTATAAACTTTTACTGTTTTCATGTTATAGTTACTTTTTTATAAAACTACATAGTTACAATTTTCAAGTATGTCTTATACCATGATTTCTTTTACAAGAGTCATTATATCTAGCTATATCTATTTAGTAACAACATTATGAAATCAACCTATTGGATGTAACAGTAAAATGTATGTAGACTATCAATAACTTCTATAGTTTGGAGTTAGACTATCATGAATCTTTTAGACCACTATGTTTTTCTATTTTAATTTTAAAGTACTGTACTTTTATCTATGTAGGTATCTTATCAGTCAATAATTTCACTATCAGGAAACTATTTTTTGGTGTTGAGCACCAAATAAAGTATAAGAATTTCTAGTACAAGGATCCTAACAAAGATCCTTTGAAGACAACCAAGGATCTTCTCAGGGTTATTGATGCAAAGTCAGTTGATATTATAAGTAATAATTCCTTGACTAGAGAAGGAATTAAAACAACGTCTAGAAAGGATACAAAATCTGACCTTCAGACCTATGAGACCCTTTTTAGCACTTGGTGGTCCACCCATGAGACCATTAATGCATCAAGATTGAAAAAGTATGCTAAAGGTAATAATGAGGTGAGCAATCCATATGATTTAGATGATCTTGGATCAAATTATAAAACATTATACAATGATGATGGACCAATTGACAGGGACCATTAATTAGTTTGAAAACATTTACAATTATAGATTAAATTGTAAAATTTTTATGATGATGGATAGGAAGGTGCCAGATTCAAGGGTTCACAATTGTTGTGGATGAAGCCACAAATAACTAATAAAATATCTCACCCTTAGGAAGTAATCACTATATTATCAACGTAATGCCAAAACAAGTTTAATTAAAATATAGAAGTTGCAGACAGAAGCAGTTAAGTATATTATATATCCTGTGCAACTGGTAAATTTTCACCATGGCCAAGATCCTTTTATTTACCTTGACCATAATAATTTGAAAGTCAGTGATGGCGACTATCAGGCCACTTTTAAACCCAAGGGGACAAAATGTTTTAAAACCCTGTCAATGATTGAGGAACAACATTTGATGCTGCCAATGATGGGTAAATAACCAATACTTTATACAAGGTAAATTCCTCCATCCAAATAGTGGTAACTAACTGTTAGTATTTTGATATACTCATATTACCCAGCTCAATTGATTATAATACATCTGCTTTTCCACTAGGGGATTCAGCCCACTAGTGGATGTGGGACTTATCAATTATATACAATAACTATTGTTCAGAGTATTATCTTAAATAAATATTTAGCAATTTGCTAGGTTTTGATCCGCCGGATTGTTAACGTTGCATCAGGGTGATCCTCAGCAATAAACAAGTGATTATGTTGTCTTTATATTATTGATAACTTGATTTAATTTGTATGAGTCAATCAGGTTAGTTGCCAAACAACTAAGGGGTTTATGAGTTGCTAGACAAGTGATGCCGTCTGTGATAAAACAACTTGAAATATAACTTTTTAGTATTGCAACCTGCTGCTTATGGATAAGAGTCACATTACCTAAGCAGGTTGTTAACTTACTAAGGATGACACAATGGGGTTGAGCAAAGGCGTTGGGACACGTTATTTATTTCAGCTCAGAAGAGATTTCACTGTGGTTGGTAGGAAAATCTGCTTAAAACTGATGAGGAAGATTATTGTTTTGTGTGACCTTAAAAGGTTAATCATCAGTGATGGCTGCCATCCCCAATTGGGGCACCAACAGAAGAGTTGGCCTAAATTCTTTTATAAATTAACTTGAGTTTTTAATAAAGCAGATAATTGTTTACCAATAAGATACTTTTAGATTAAGTACTTTGATAATTTAGACTGTTTTGATCTTAAGACTAATGTTAGGAGGATAGATCCTTTGTCTATCTTATTGCTATCTTTGTGGAATCTGCATAATGAGAGGAAAGAAGTACTCTGGACCTAATCCTAGATTAATATCTATAGAAGAGAGAATAAGTCCTTATCAATATTCCAGAATACCAATCATGATTAGGACAAGCACCAGTTTAGCGTTGGACCTAATAATCATCATGGCTATCAGAAGCTCAACTAGAGTAATAGTCTTCATAATATTACTGCCCAATACAACCAATTATCAACAAATTATACAACGCACATCCAAAAAGAATATGTGCTGTTAATAAAGGGAGCTAAGCAAGTAACTATCAGAAAAGACTAAACGGTTTACAAAAATTTAACATTTGGTGCTTGCTACAAGAGTAGTTGAGTTTTAATACAGGTTTAATAAAAAGATCTTATCAACATTGTCTTACAAAAATGAACTATGAAAGCTTTGGACATAACTAGAGACTGTCAATAAGAACGTGCGTAACTTGGCATCACAGGGTGATTTCACTACATTAGAGGACATGGTGACAAAAGCATAAGAAGAGGTGAGCAAGTTGGAATAATCAACAATG
Source organism: Massospora cicadina (assembly GCA_022478985.1). Lineage (NCBI taxonomy): Eukaryota > Fungi > Entomophthoromycota > Entomophthoromycetes > Entomophthorales > Entomophthoraceae > Massospora > Massospora cicadina. The sequence goes on along the minus strand of JAKSZP010000089.1, from coordinate 43,393 downwards.
ACCTCTATGGAAAGGTCACCTCCTTGAAGCACAATGAGGGTGAATTGATTAAAGAAATATTGTTCTAGAAGGCCAAGTAAGAAGCATATCAAGAACACTTACACTAGATTACCAAAGATATAGCATGACTATTGAAATGCATAGAGGAACTGGAGAACCACAAATGTGATTGTGCACAAATAGACACGGAAGAAGCCAATAACAACACGCACAAAACTCCAGTTGGGAAGTTCAACCACCCAGAAATATGCCTGGGTCATTCAGAGAAATTTTGGAAATGACCCTGAAGTTACTCCTATGGTGATCGAGTCATTGGGCAGTAATCCCCTGGCAGTGGAGCCACAGATATTTTCAGAGTGCACCAAAATTACCCACATTCCACTGGGACAATGTCCCTGCATTTTTCTGTTATTTGAGATGATGATGTTCAAATTTTGGTGACTGACAAAAGGCAGTGACCATCATGAACTGCTTGATCACTGATTTTCAGTTTCTGTTGTTACCTCATCTGAATAGAGACTTTACAAAACTGGCGTATTTGTTGAGATATGCCGTAAAACAATATTATGAAGGGTTCAACCCGCTAAGCAATAGGACCAATGATATGAGGATCGTTGCCCTTGAGATAACAGAAATAAACTTTTATAAATAATATGGAGCACTTGACCCCGCTATACTTCTTTATTTCTCATAATAAACACAGCTGATCCTAGCTGTTTTGCCCATTCCCAACTATTAACAATCTTCTCCTCCTCGATCATCTCATCCCACTTGTATCATAGTGACTTTAGATGCTACCACTTTCATGGCTTAGTAATTCACTTTGCCATATCTCATTGGTTCCTCCAATTCTTCATTCATTAATTCACAATCACCCAATCTGGCCAATTTCCCAACAACCCAATATCGCCTTATTTTGAGGCACTCAAATTACCATAACTCATATCAAACTCGGCGGATTCCATCTGTTCTGCTATAATGGCTTAGGGATTATCATCCAGTCATATCAGAATCGCGACATTACCCCTCCTTGACTGGACTATGAGCCTCCTATTGCTTATACACCTGTAGGAAGTTTGCATGCACTCAGTTGATGATCCAACCACTAGTGGGGTCCTTGATAGTGTATGCATCTATACCTGTCTTCTCAATGACTTTGAATGGCCCAATACAGATACTGGCCAGCTTGTGTTTCCAGCCAAACCCATGTTGACCATGGAATAGGACTATGTCTCCATCTTTGAACTGTGCTAGGCCACTTCGCTGTATCCAATCGGCAGCCTGGCTTTTGACTTTCTTAGCTAAGCTGAATGAGTACGCTTCAGTTTGTAATTTAGTCAGTGAATTTGTTAGGATGGTCAAATAGCATTGCGGATCCATTTCGCCAATGTCCTCTACACAGGCATACAGAAGTGCGGGCAAAGCGGGGTGCCATCTGTAAAGCAATTGGAATGGGCTTTTCCCCATGGAAGAATGGTAACTAATGTTGTAGGAAAATGCTGCAAAAAAAAGAGGGTACTCCAATTGGAGGGCCTATCAGAAACCAACTTCTGTAGAATGTTCACCAGGGTTCCATTAACCTGTTCAACCATTCCGTTGGACTTGAGGTGATATGGAGTTATTAGAACCCTTCAGATGGACATCATTTCTTCGAGTTTGGGAAGTATGTGAGAGTTAAAATCAGTGTTATTGTCAGTAAGGATAAACTGCGGGCAGCCATGATGCTGAACGATGCATTCTATTACAAACTTCGCTACAGTAACTGCACCCAGATACTGAATGGCCCGTGCCTCAACCCACCTGGTCAAGTGGTCAATTGCCACCAGGATATACTTGGACCGATTAGCTCCTGTTGGCAGAGGGCTGATGACATCAAGGGACACTGTATGCCAAGCAAAGTGCAGCTTTAATAACTGATATGAGGTCTTCCTGTGAAACATCTTTTCCACTTGGCACTGGTGACAGGAGGAGATAGTATCAAGCACATCGAAGTTCATGCTTTCCAAGTAATACTGAGGTTGTAATAAAGGCTAATGTCTTGCACACACCACCATGCTCAACTGCCCTATGTGCACTCATGATAATGTTAGGACGCGTTGAGGTTCACGGAAAATTCACCGTGGAATTGCCAATCCGCTTATACAACTCACCATTCCGCTGGAAAGTATTGGCTCACATTTCATTTAACACCTTTATGACTTGGGGCGGCTTTTCATTGTACTTTACGCTGAGCATTTTGTCATACATAATATCGCTCAGGTCTGCTGTAACTGCAATAGTTGGTAGCCTCAACAAGCAATCAGCATTCTGGTGTTTTGCTCCTGGTTGGTTAAGGATCTCAAAGTTGTAAGCCTGTAGTTTAAGAGCCCACCGGGCTAAATGACCCTCTGGCTCCTTAAGGTTCTGCAACCAATGTAACGAGGCATGATTCATTATGACTTTAAACTTTACACCATGCAGATATACTCTGAATTGCTTATATGCATAAATCACTTCTAAGCACTCCCGCTCAGTCACAGTATAATTACATTCATGGCTATTCAGGCTTTGCTGCAGTACGCCATGGGGTGCTCCTCCCCTTCATCATCCTTTTTGGGACAGAACTGCCCCCACAGCAGAAAGAGATGCATCCATCTGTACAATAAATTCCTTTTCAAAATTTGGGTAGCGTAGCACTGGCGCATTGAGCAATGCAGTTCAAAGAGTATCAAAGGAGCTTTGACAGTGTTCCGTCCATACAAATGTGACACCCTTTTTTAATAACTCAAACAGTGGACCTCCAATACAACTAAAGTTAGGTATGAATCAGCGATAGCAAACCATCCCTAAAAATACTTGTATATCTCGCTTACTGCTTGGTACAGTCATCTTCCAAATGGCCTCCACCTTATCTGGTTGGGGCCTCAGCCCTTTTGCATCAACCACAAAACCGAGGTACTCTAGCTGATCCTTAAAAAAGTGGAATTTTCGAGGTTTTATTTTGATGTTGGCCTCAGCCAAACCGGCGGAATACCTCTTCCAAATAGTTAAGGTGCTCAGAAAATTTGCGAGAGAAAAAGATAATATCAGCAAGTTATACAAGAACGCATGACATCTTCAAGTTGCCAAGGATAGTGTCCATTGCCTGTTGGAAAGTAGTTGGGGCATTACACAACCCTTGTGGCATATGTGTCAGTTGAAAAAGCCCTTTTGATGTGATAATAGCACATTTTTCTTGTTCCGCCATGGTAACTTGATCTTCCAATAGCCATATATTAAATCCATTGCAGAGAAGTAACGAGCTCCCCCCAACCAGTCCAACGCATCATCAATTCGTGTCAAAGGATATGAGTCCTTTTTTGTAATGCTGTTGAGCTTATGGTAGTCTATTACTACCCGGTTAGTACCATCCTTCTTTTGACAATTAGGACAGGGGAAGCCCATGGGCTCTTCGATGGTTCAAGCATTCCTTGCTCCAGAAGTTTGTTGATTTCTGCTGTGACAACTTCTTCCACTGCTCCCAATCGGCAGATTGGCTGAGATCTGATGGGAGGATGATCCCCAGTGTCCACTCAATGGGTCACTCCTCGGGCGCACCCTAAATCATGATTATTGACAGCAAAGATCTCTTTGTATTTTTGAAAAAGGCTTCCACTTGATCTTTCTGATCTTCAGTTAACCTCATTAAATTTTCACGTGGTACAACTGCCATTACGCCAGGCTGTTTTTTGACGGGAAGACTGAATTCATCCAGTGAACCAAACTCATGAAACCTGAGGACCTCCTCAACTGGAATAAAATGGAGGAATGCAACTACTTGGTGTTGGCAGATTTGCATTGTTTTATCCTAAAGATTCGCTACCAAGACCCTGATCTCCCCATGCCCTGGGAGTATAATGCCAGGGGCAACATGGGGCTCAAGCTGTGATTGTTGATAGGGCCCAATGACCTCCACATATAGCCAAGCAGGCACTTCCACCTCTAACTCAGTGCTTATGATTTCTTGATGGGCAGAGGGAATAGATATAGAGCCAGCGTCTCTAAGCGGTAGCCCTTGATATTCATAAATTTGATGGGGAAGGGCCCAAGTCTTGCTCTTGAGTCGATGATAGCAAACCAAAACCACTCCATCACTGTATGCAAGGTTAATGTGACTCATGTGTACCAGATCCTTTAGCAGTCCACTGGAAGTGAAGTAGATTGGGATCCGCTGCCCCATAATTTCAAATGTCTCCACTGTCATATCAACAACATCCCCAAAGTGGCGCATAAAGGCGGTTCCAATTAACAGGTCTTAGTTATTGTTTGGTAACACTATAGCTGGGGCTACAATGACAATCGACCCAAACTGCATGGGTAGAGCGCTGTACGCTCCTTCAGAGATTATGCTTTCTGCGTCTGCAGTCCCATACACCATATGATGCTTCACGTCAGGCTTTAATGCCAACTTCAACACCAACTTTATGGATACTATGTTTATTGGGGCACCTTTATTGATTATTTCACAAACTCGAGTTTTTGCTATGACAGTGTCACATAAAGTACATTCAGACTAAGATGCATTTGATTGTTTTAAGACATGGACAATTGATGGATATCTTTTTCCAAGGAAGCTCATAATACTCTTCCCCACTTTAGGGTAATTTTTAACAGTAGCGTCCACAAGGAGGGCCACGCTTACCCCTTTCAAAAGAAGTGCATCAGCTAATGGATCTGGTTCATTGGTAGATAGTGATCAAACATTTGACAAGCATAAGGCTTTGGTTGTTCCTAAAATCTTGTTTCCGCCATGTTCATGAATTGCATTTGTGTCAGCACATTCACCCCTCCAACAGGTCGCTGATATAAGAAGGCGTCATCATACTGAGGAACTTCCACTGAAGGTGCAGGAATAGGCTCCGGTGGGACGTTTTGGGTCAGAATAGTGGAGGTGGAGAGTCCCATCTCTACTCCGCTTTGACTTTTCCCTGGTGGTACTGCTCCTGCAGTAGGTACTAGACCTGACGTTTGGGAAACTTCTTCCAGGTGCCCAGAGCGACCACATGAAAAGTAATTGACCCCATAAGACCTGCGACCTTGATTGTTGTAAAAGGAGCCACCCCAAGGGTTGGGCTGGAATCGAACAGTGTAACCCAGCCCCTCACGACAGGTAAATTGCTGTTGGCAATTGGGTTGGAAGCGAGGCTTGTATTGATGATAAGGCCAGGGGATGCTGACTGAGCGCTGAACAGGGAGGGATAATTCCTCCAGATAAAAAAGGCTAGCAGCGGAGGCGCTAGGTTTCTGCCCTATATTGGGTGGAGGGAAAGTAGCGGATAGATGGCGTAGAATTTGAACAAAATTTAAGCAAGGATACGTCAACCTCTAAGTATGGGGCCAAGGTATTAAAAACTCTTGTTATGGTTTCACAGCATAGGTCAATGCTATGCTTATTTCACATTCAGTTAAAAGTCCTACCCCAATTAACACATGGGCTTCTACTGAGAATCGATCAGCAAATGCAGTGAGGGTCTCGTTAGGTTGAAACCCAATGGTAAAGAACTCAGCCTTCTGTTGCGCCATTTTTGAAGTTCCTCCAAACAACCACAGCACAGTATCCTTTACTTTTTGATAGGTAATGAAACTGTTGGGAAGATAGTAAGTAACTTGGTCGGCGCTTCCAACATCAAGAGTGGACATTAGTAATTTGGCTTTACGCCAATCTGAAGCTCCTTCTACTGCAAACTCAAAATCGTTTAAAGAATCCATGAATGTTTCCATCATGATCAAATGGAGGAAACTTGTCAATACAACATTCTTGCAGAAACTCCTTCTTCCAGTTTAGCACAGCATCCAGGGCAATCTTGAGTTCTGCATATTCAACAGTTGCAGTGTGTCGAGATGATCCCTTAGTAAAGCAAGCTGGGTATGACATAACTATTGACTGAGGAATGCTTATCAGTCTACACGATTGATCAATGGGCCCCCTGTAGTGAGCATCACTGTTACAAAATTGGCGTATTTGTTAAAAATATGCCGTAAAACAATATTATGCATGGTTTACCCACTGAGCAATAGGACCAACAATATGAGGATCGTTTCCCTTGAGACAACAGAAATAAACTTTTTATTAATAATTTGGAGCACTTGCCCCCGATATACTTCTTTATTTCTTATAATAAACACAGCTGATCCTAGCTGTTTTACCCGCTCCCAACTATTAACAACCTTCTTCTCCTCGATTATCTCATCCCACTTGTATCAAAGTGACTTTGGATGGTACTAAATTCATGGCCTAGTAATTCACTTTGCTGTATCTCATTGGTTCCTCAAAATTAATTCATTAATTCACAATCACCCAATTCAGCCAATTTCCCAACAACCCAATATCACCTTATTTTGAGGCACTCAAATTACCATAACTCATATCAAACTTGGCGGATTCCATTCGTTCTGCTATAATGACTTAGGGCTTATCATCCAGTCATATTGGAATCATGACAGGGACAGTTGTTCTTATAATGAAGCCAAGGAAGTCATTATGATAGAATTCAGAAGTCCTATGCATATGCCTTGTTGCAAGCAGGAATTTATGGCATTAAAAAAATTGATAAAAGACTCTAGCAGCTTTCTTTTACCAATTCTACCAAAAATTTACAGATGCTGGCCGGTGCAAAAGTGCTATCAGATTTTGATGCATGAATCACAATGCAAGTATTGCTTCAGCCCTATCATGATTTGCACCAAACAATGGCTTCAACGCTAGTGACTCAGATTCCCACATCTCAGATGGTAGATAATATGTAAAAATTTATTGCTCTTGGGTTATTATCAGCAAACAACCCCAATAAGCTTTTTACTGCACAGGTTTGGTTTCTTGTGCACTTTGTCCACGTTGTATAGTATATTAGATTATCATTCGACAATAGTATGATGACTATTATCCATAGTTGAGTATGAATTCTTATATCTCAGACCAACGCTCAGCCAGTATTCCCGATTAAAATACTTGAGATGTCATGATCTAGGGATTTGTTCCCTCGTTCTGTCCAACCCAATCTTCTCTGATATTCCCTGGTGACAGTCTCTTTGATCCAACACACAATCAGCAGCAATCCCCAATTGTTCCTCCTTCTTCTCTAGATCCTGCTCAGATCTTTACTCTTTTCCCTAAAAGTCTCCCAATTATAGCACACAGCAATAATATCCTTGAGAAGAATAGAACAATGGAAAGCTGATGATAGTTTACTACTTAAACTATATACTGGATGAAAATTATATTAGTAATATCTGTTTTACTAGACGCTGTTCTCGTAAATACTATTTTTTATTAGGAGTGAATTCTAGGGAATTTATAGTGGGGATTCAATCATCCAACCCTCGGTTGACACCTCTTTGATGAAACTGCAGCCGTTGCCATTGAATCACTCATCCTCATCTTGGCAGCGATGGTTTTCCTCATCCTGGATAGGATTCCATCATTATACATCCTTGAGACCTAAACGGAAAGAGTTGGAAAAAGTGTCCCTAACATTTTACTCTCAATCCAAGCAAACCAACCATATTTGGCTAGCGACCTGCTTAGGTAATAGGACTTATTATCCATTAAGCAGGTCACGCACCAACTGATTGATTTGCTAGTTGCAGGCGGAATCACTCTCCTCACAACTCACTACTCATTTCCAATCAGTCAGTGATAAAACCTGACTAATCCCAATTGGTACACCTGATGGTTAATCACTATCAGATGCCCCTATTTCATTGGCAACTCCGCCCAATGAGATCTTAAGTATTCATCCAGATCAATCCCCAATGATATGACCAGGCGAATATCCCAAAATCCCCTGAACGTAGTTACTCTGAAATTTTCGCCAACCAATAGCTAATTCACTTTGCCCTAGGGAATTATCCCCTAGCGATTCCTGGTAATCTAGAAGGCTGTGAATATGGACAAAAATCCCAACACATCCCCCCTCTTGCATAGCTTTCCAGCGAGAAAAGTACTGGGACATGAGAACACCGTGTCAGACACTCAGTCAAATACTTCATTAGCTCAAGCAGAATATGATCATCAATACTCAATGCTGCTCAAAATGACCTTCAGCATGCAGCGCTCTTCCTCTTCCTCCTCACTACTGCCTACTCAGAGCGCGGTCCCCATGATCTACTGTTGTGCTGGGCTGATCAACTTACTCATGATGGTATTAGTCCTGGGATCTGGTTTCCCCCATCAGGGCATATGGCCTGCTGTCATATTCAGGATTCTTGGTCCGGCATCCTTGATTTCCTGATTTTCTCCTCATCCTAGACAGGAGACTCTTGCCGTCAATGTTCATTTCATGGCTCAATTAAAAATACTTATTTTATTTGCCCTTGTTATTTCTCTCATAACCTCTTGGCTTAAGTCATTCCTAATTCTTGTCTTGGAGAGCTTATCCCATTAATTTTGAGATTAATTTCTCCAAAATTGGAGCTTAATGGATTGTAGAGTGCATAATGTTGACTTCCATATAAGTCTGACATTCCCCCTCTCATCCAGCTCATATGTCAAATTCTGAGTCGTGATACCAGCTGATTCTAAATAGTTTGTCTGATCAAGATCTTTGGCTCTTCCAGCAGATGAGTTGGGATGCAAGATGAAACCTCTTCTATTGTCCTTCCAGGACTCATACGCCTAGTCTGGTGTCAGCGGCTAGTCCTTCCATTGAATTACCAGAAATGGTAACCAATTCCTCCAAAACCAGGCTTGCAATTGTTTCGAACAACTCTCAGCCAATTCTTCCTCTGTCATCGATTTCAGAGTTAGATTTTGAAACTCTCCTGGATTCGGATCCTTTTGCAGATGCACCAACCATCATTGTGGATGCTTCTGAGATTATGCCATTTGCTCTTGATTGCTCTTTTCTTGCTGGGTCAGACTTGCTTCCTGAGTTCCTCTTCTTACTTGGGCAATACTATAAACCCACTGTCCTGTCTACCAAGCTCATCATCAGTAACAATATTCATTTTGAGCTCCCCTACGCTGAATTACAAGCCCAAGTCACCGAGGCTTTGTCCCTAGTGCTGAATCCCTCTGATCTTGAGAACATCATAGATCAGGATACCACCGCTTATGATCTTTGCTTTGCCAGTCAAGTTCTTTGAAGTTGGTCCACAAAGCTTCCAGCCTCTCCCAGGTTTCACCATTCCTTCAGCTTCAGCTTCCAAGAAGCCTGTAGTTGTTGATTGCAGGATGTCATTTTCTCCCTTCATGACTATCTCATCTCTGGCGCTTCCCATAGGTATCTTCTGCTGACGGCGTTAGTAGGGGGCATGATTCAGCAACCCCCTTGAGTATTCCTTCTTCGCTGCCAGCCCACATGTCCAGTGTTCTTGATGAAGCCCATCGTCAGGCGCTCAAAACTAATCTTCTAGCTCTGGTACCATATTGGGATTACTCAGCGTTATTCGCCGACTGCCTCTTCTTATACTGTTGCTTTCCTCTCCACTCCAGGGTTTTGCGATTGGCTTCTTCTGACAAATCAATTACCCTTCCCCTAGTCACTTTCTCGCAGGGCTCTGCGTCTTCTCAAAGAATATGGTTTCATGTAGGTCTAGCCCTTGCTAGCATCTGATCTCACATCGATTTTGATGGGCTGTTCATTCCTACTGTGGTCCATCCTCCCTCCCCCAAGAGGTGACATAGGCAGAATCATTTCCATACTGAGGACAATCAATAAAAACAAAAAATATAAAACTATATTGTTTTTTCTATGCGATTTTTAATTAATTTTTTCCAATATTTTTTATCAGTCTTTTATTTTTTATTCTTCTTCTTTTCTATGGGACATGAACTTATTTCAGTTCATTAGTCCATCTTTTCTTATTTTTCCCCCAAACTGGGTCCTGGGTACTTAAACCTAACAGTTATCTATGGTTCAGAGGTTCTTTTTTTGGACTTAACCATCTAGATTAATTTAGTGGTCCTTTTTTGGACTTGACCTAATCATCAGGACATGACCAACTTAATGGTTCACTGGTCCTTTGGGAACTTTTTTTTTTTTTTTTATTATTGATCCATCACTTAATATACTTAGCATGGACTCGAATTTACAACTCTTCCATCCAAGAGAATTTTGATGGAGTAGGCAACAGACGCCATATTGGCAATAACTTCAAACGGATCTGACCACAATGCATCTAGTTTGTTTCTTCTTCCTAAAACCATGCATGTCGCAATAGGCTACTCTTTTACCTGGTCAATTTTCTGCTAAGGCTGTTCAGTTCTTACTGTCCATCAATTTCGCTCATATCCTTTTCTTCAACATAGTATCAAATTCTTGCAATTTAATATCAATCAGGATATTTGTTAGTCAGTGCAAGTACTGTTTGGCACTCATTCCTGACATTGGTTCCACCACCAAATATAAAAAATTGATGGCAACGTGGCCTTCCTCCCATATAAAAACTCAAACGGCGTTTTTCCCGTTGCTGTATGATGACTGATTTTGTAGGCAAATGTCACTGAACTCAGGTACGTTCCCCATGCAGAAGTTCTTCCTGTGACCAGCTTCCTTAGCATTGTGGCCAGCATTCCATTCACTTGTTCTACCAGTCCATTCATCTCCAGCTGGTAGGGTACTGACATGACTCCTCTGATCCCCATTATCTCATTCAATTTTAAGATCAGATGTGATGTGAAGTTTGACCCATTATCGCTAAGCAGGACCTGCGAACATCCATGTCAATATACTATCAGATCCAGGATGAACCTCACAGCGCTGATAGAATCTACTTTCGCCTGGGCCTTTGTCTCGACCCATATTATCAGATGGTCAATAGCAACTATGATGTACTTGACTCCCCCTGTGCTCATTGTCAGCAGTCCCATCACATCAATGGACACCATATGCCAGGCAAATCCAGGGCGGACCAGTCAGTATCCAGTTGTATTAATATGTGGCTTGTGCAGTTAGCACTCCATACAACAAGCTAGATAGTCTGCGACATCATAGTTGATGGACTCCCAGTAGCAGTACTGGCGAATATGATTGGTTGTTTTTCTCAGGCCTCCATGCCTGACAACCTTATAAGCAACTTGAACAATAGCTGCTCTTTCTGACAGCTTTGGGAATAATAACTGCTTCCCATTAATCGTCTTAAACATTGTCCATACATGGTCTCAGTGTTTTCCATCAATTTTTGAAGTGCACCTTGGATTTCTTGGAGCACGTTCTCAATTTCTCCATCAACCATTCTCTGGAATAGCTCATCCACCTGCGGGTATACCATCTGGAACCTTAGTAACTGCAATAAGCCATCCACATTCTGGTGAGAAGCCCCCACTTGGTGGACAATCTCATAGTCATAAGCCTGTAGCTTAAGTGCCCATCAGGCCTGTAGTCCTTCAGGTTCTCTTAAATTATTGAGCCAATACAACAAAGAGTGGTCCGTCACCACCTTAAAGTGCATTCCATGGATGTACACCTGAAACTGCTTGCATGCATAAATTACCTAAAGGCATTCATGCTCAGTTATGGTGTAGTTCCTCTCAGCTGCTGAGAGTGTCTGGCACACATATGCCACCGGATTTTCATCCCCAAGTTCATCTACTTGGCATAGTATGGCGCTGATTGTCGTCAATGAAGACTCAGTTTGTATAATAAACTCTCAATCAAAATTTGATATTTCAAAATTGAAGAATATATTAGATACCGGCGTAGCTCATTGAAGGATTCCTGTGCTTCTTCATTCCATACAAATTCTTTTATGATCCTTCAACAGATGGAAAAGAGGATCGGCTTTTTTGTTGAAGTCCCAAATAAATTTTCTGTAGTATCTGACCATCCCAAGGAACACTTAGATGTCTCAGACACTCTTCAGCACAGCCGACCATTCTATGGCTTCTATCTTCTGGGCTTGCGGCTACAATCCACTGGAGTTGATCACGAATCCCAGATATTCCAACTCTTTTTGAAGAAGTGACACTTCCTTGGCTTAATCTTCAGGTTAGCCACGGACAGCCGCTTGAATACTTCTTCCATGTGGTGTAGGTGATCAGTAAACGTCCTATTGAACACACTGATATCATCAAAGTATACCAGGACGCATGACAACTTCAAGTCACTCATTTTAGCGTCCATGGCCCTCTAAAACATTGCAGGCGCATTGCATAGACCCTAGGGCATCCTCGTTGGTTGGTTTAGCCCCTGCGTGGTAATAATCACACATTTTTCATGGTCTTCTTTTGGCAAGTCGATTTGCCAATACCCTGAGATCAGATCCATCACAGAGAAATACTTCATTTCTCCCAGTTGGTCTAGCGCATCATCTTTTCCTGGTAGGAGGTACAAATCCTTCTTTGTAATTTTATTCAGCTTTTAGTAGTTGATCACCACCCAGTTGGAACCATCATTTTTCTTCACAATTAGATTCGTACTCAATTAGTGACTTGACAATGGAACTAGAAGCCCATGCTTCACTAGTTTGCTGATTTCATCTTCCACTACCACCTCAGCTGATTTTGATCAATGAATCGGTCTCATCCTGATTGGCAAATTTTCCTTGGTGTTGACCTTGTGAATCACATCTCTTGCGCATCCCAAATAATGGTCATCCTGAGCAAATACTTCCAAATACTTTTTGAATAATTTGAGAACCTCCTTTTGCTGGCCTTCTGACAGATCAGCGAGCTGCTCTCAATCAACCAATAGGTTGATGCTCTCAGTTACCCCAGCCAGTAATTCCATCTCATTGAGAGTCCAAAAATCGTGGAATATCCTTAATTCAGCCAAAGGGATCAGATGAACAAACGCAATGATCTGATTCTTACTGATCTTCATTGGTTTTTCACTTAAATTTGCCAGGAGAACTCGAATTTCTCCATGGACCAGCATTATTATCCCAGGAGCCACCCAAGGCTCCACTCTGGACTTCTTCCAGGGGCTTCTGACCTCCCCATACAACAGCTCAGGTATCTCCAATGTCAACCCTGTGTCAACTATCATCTGCGATCCTGGTGGTATAGTCTTCTCATTCTTGATCCTCAGTGGAATTCCCCGGTTCTCTAGGATTTCTGTTGGCATTTCTCATCACTTCCTACCAACTAATTGATACTAAATCAGGACAATACCGTCATTGTATATTAGATTGATAAAGTTGTCTCTCCTATTCAGAGGAGCTTCACCATCCTTCTGATATACCAATGATAACGTCTGACCCAATATGGTCAACATATTATCCTTGAAGTTACATTTAACTCCATATTTGCATAGAAAATCCATTCTGATCAGAATGTCATAGTTTTGGTTGGCCAAAACTATTGCTGGCACAGATACCACCAATGACCCAAATCATAGTGGCAAAACACTATACGCTCCACAGGAGATGGTAGTGTTCAGCTCAGCTGTCCCATATTCCTTCTTATGTTCCAAGTCCGCTGAGATTTTCATACTCTTTACCAGATTGGTCAAGACAATGTTGATGGGAGCTCCGCTGTAAACAATCGCCCTCACCTGCACTCAATTCACTTGTATGTCTATAAAAATACACTCAAAGTATTGCAATATAGTTTTTACTGAGAATATAGCGGTATTATTGGCCAAAATTGAGGGTGTGCATAATTTGCGCCAATAAATCAGGAAACGATTCCTTTAGTGCGCTGAGGGGGATCAATAAAAATGCCTCATCTAATCAGACTTCAGATAATTTTTCAGGATTCTCAGAAGTTTGAATCTTGTCCACCAGTTGTCAGGCGTACAGCTGAGCAACTTTCTTGATTATCTTGGTGTTGATTATCTTTGACCCATCTCTAATCACAGCATTTAAATCCAAATTGACCACTTGATATAGATGATCCTGTACGTCATCATCCATGAACAGATCACTTATATCAATTTACTTGGTCATGATGTTGGGAGAAACATGTTTCTCCGCAGCTCTAGACTGTTCCCCGTCTAGGCCGCAGGTCCTTTTCCTGATCCCTTGGTGGCAGCTGACTCTTTCGTCTGGACCACGTTGATTTGATCCTTCAGCTTCTTGCAGTGCATGGCGAAATTTCCTTTCCCACCACATTGGTAGCAGACCTTTTCCTTCTTATTCAACCATCTGAATTCTTTGGGCTTATTTACCAGCACAGTTCAGTTCCTCGTCTCTTTAGCACCTTTGTTCCCCTTCATGGGATTCAGATTGCATACCAGATTAGATTTGAAACTTATATTTGGGGCATTAAATGTTGCTCCCAAAATCTTCAAATTATCTACTATTTGAGAGGTAGTTATTCCTGTCGCGAACATGAAAGACATCATGTGATGCAAATTGCGATAAGGCTGAAGGGCTACTTGTAAGGAGATTCTGGCATTGAAGTCATCCAGTACTTTTTTCTCCAACCAGGATCTGTGACTCCTGGTAGAACTGATCCGCGAAGCTTGCTAGAGACTTGTCTTTATGGAACTGGATTCCCATAAACTCCTGTTTGCGCTTTGACATGTGCGTAAGACTCCCAAATTCTTTCAAGATGGCCGCCTTTGCCTCAGCATATGACCAGCTGTCTCCCTCCAGGTGAGGTAACACTAAATTCTGACAGTCGGTGTTTAGGCAATTCATGACCATCAATGCCTTTTGACGATCCCTGAAGCCACACATAGTCATATTTAACATTCAGAAGAAAGCTGAGGCATTATGCCGATGGAATGTTGGCAATTTTGGCATTGCCTTAAATTCCTCCAAGTTATCTTTAGCTGATTCTCTAGATTCAGCCACTCAGCTAACTTGAGGAGTGACTTTGGGCGTCATCTTCAAAATGGCAGCAAAAGTGGGCACCATGTTCCTTGGGGTATTTGACTTCCCATTTATTGTGCGAGGACTTCTTTCTTTAGCATCGCTTGATATATCTGGCTCACAACCGCATTTGTGAGTTTTAAGTTCCTCCACCTGTTTGACCAGTCGCTCTATATCCGCACTGAAATTTCTCAAACAAACGCAATCCACTTCTTGCTCCAATTTCAGATATAAGACCTCTCAGACAAGGTCCCCTTCTTTCTTATTCAATGAAGTTACTTTCCCAAGTAACTTGTTCCTGAAACTTGCAACATTATCAATCCCTTCCTCCTCTTGGTGACTCATTCTTCCAACGCTGCGAATTCCCAATGATCCGCTGAGTTTAGGGCATTCTGATTCACAGTGGCTAACTCCATCCACAGTTTGTGTATCTCATCTTTGTACGACATTCTTATAGATTCTTTAACTCAACTACACCCCTGTAGTGAGCACTAACTTTTAAAAATTTTTATTGTTCTTGTGATGTTATTGGCAAAGAAACCCAATAAGCTTTTTACTGCACAAGTTCGGTTTCTTGTGCACTTTGTCCACGTTGTATAGTTTATTAGATTATCATTTGACAATAGTATGATGACTATTATCCATAGTTGAGTATGAATTCTTATATCTCAGACCAACGCTCAGCCAGTATTCCCGATTAAAATACTTGAGATGTCATGATCTAGGGATTTGTTCCCTCGTTCTGTCCAACCCAATCTTCTCTGATATTCCCTGGTGACAGTCTCTTTGATCCAACAAACAATCAGCAGCAATCCCCAATTGTTCCTCCTTCTTCTCTAGATCCTGCTCAGATCTTTACTCTTTTCCATAAAAGTCTCCCAATTATCGCACACAGCAATAATATCCTTGAGAAGAATAGAACAATGGTAAGCTGATGATAGTTTACTACTTAAACTATATACTGGATGAAAACTATACTAGTAATATCTGTTTTACTAGACGCTGTTCTCGTAAATACTGTTTTTTATTAGGAGTGAATTTAAGGAATATAGAGTGTGGATTTGGTCATCTAACCCTCAGTTGAAACTTCTTTGATGAAATGGCAGCCTTTGCCATTGAATCACCATCCTAATCTTGGCAGTGATGGTCTTCCCCATCCTGGCTAGGATTCCATCATTGGACATCCTTGAGACCTAAACGGAAAGAGTTGGAAAAAGTGTCCCTAACATTTTACTCTCAATCCAAGCAAACCAACCATATTTGGCTAGCGACCTGATTAGGTAATAGGACTTATTATCCATTAAGCAGGTCACGCACCAACTGATTGATTTGCTAGTTGCAGGCGGAATCACTCTCCTCACAACTCACTACTCATTTCCAATCAGTCAGTGATAAAACCTGACTAATCCCAATTGGACACCTGATGGTTAATCACTATCAGATGCCCCTATTTCATTGGCAACTCCGCCCAATGAGATCTTAAGTATTCATCCAGATCAATCCCCCAATGGATATGACCAGGTGAATATCCCAAAATCCCCAAATGTAGTTACTCCAAAATTTTGGCCAACTGATTTCCAATTCAATTCGCCTTAGGAAATCATCCCCTAGTAATTCCTGGTAATCTAGCAGACTGGGAATATGGGCAAAAATCCCAACACCATCTAAAAATGTTAGGAGCTACTTTTGAAGCACTTAAATGAGACTTCAAAATTATTCAGCTTTGAAAATAAAATACCGTGAAATTTTCTGAGTTAAAATAAACACAAGAAAATTGAGTCATGATGGGAAACAAGCCTAAAGTACAAAAAATGAGTGAACAAGATGCAGATCTACTGCCACTAATGTGGGAACATGGATATTTTGACGCTCAATGTTGAGGCAACAAAAATTACAAGGAGTAAGTTACTCTAGTTTAGGTGAAAGAGAAGGAAAACAGTCAAGAGCCTGGAAAAGGGCCTGCATTTTAGAAAATGAACAATCTGGCACTGCATAGAAACCTGTTATTCCCAGTATATTGAACTGAGATTTAGATATTTTTGACTTGTTTGTAGATGATGAAACACCTGAACAGCTTAATCATGTTGTTAATTTGGATGTGAAGCCATTACCAGATCCAAATCAAAGGATATTGACCTAAAATTATGAAAGAAGTGGCTCAGCCATAAGCTTATCAGATAGAAGACAAGATTAAATCTGCCAAGAACCTGGAGGAAATGCTCAAGATGAGATTAGATGAAGCAAACATATCTTCCCCCTTTAGCGCAATCAAGGAATTGTTCCTTGGTTTATATGAACAATTAATTCATACTCTCAGTTTGGCAAATAATGCTACTATCCACTCAGTAAATACCTTATACTAATAATTTGAGTGTACAAATGTGGATATCTTAGTCAACTGAGTGAGGGTAAGGGCTATAAATGACAGTGGAATGCCCATCAGTATCATTTTGACCAAATTGATGAAATGAATTAAGATTTTGCTGGATCTAGAACACCAGAAGGATTATGGATTTACTGGACCAGATATTACAGTATCTTGTGGAACCTACAGTGCGCTGCCATTTTAGATTGGATTGCTTGTGGTATAAGCTCCCAGCATAGTGTTAGCTAATCAGAATTACAACATACTTATTGGGACAGAATTCCTGAGAGAATGTGAAGTGAAATGTGATTTTAGGATAATACCCTGACCTTTTTTGGGGGAAACCCTGCCCCTAGTATATCAGCGAAAAGGATAATTACTGCTGAATAATAATAGCAATTTTGTAAACCTGATTTACAATGAAGGCATCATTCCCATCCAGTACAAGTTGGTATGACAAAAACGGAGAGAAATACTAAAGGAGATCCTGGAAAATCGCGGGATACCCTTAAGAACAAAGATGATGAACACTATACCACCAGGAATGCAGATAATTGTTAACACAGGGTTAACGCTTGTGATCCTGGAGCAGTTATACAAAGAAGTCATCGGCCTATGTGGGAAAATGAGAATTGAGCCATGGGTAGCACTGGGATTATTATTTCAGGACACAGAAAAATTAGTGTGCTAAATGATAATCTTAGAGAAAAATTCATGAAGATAGAGAGAATTCAAGTCATTGCGTTTCTACATTTAACCCCAATGGCAGAGATCAATAAATTTCAAGACTTTGAAAAGTTAATTGAGATGAGATTACAGGTGAATGTTGTTGAAGGCGTTAACATTTTTTAGTTGATCAATAGCAGCAGGCTGAATTATCAGAGCAGCAACAAGAAGATGTGCAGCAATTATTTGAGAGATATTGGGAGATATTTGCCATTATGACCATGACCTGGGATGCACAAAAACCTGATCCACAAGGTCAACACTAGGGGAATACCCGCCGATAAGGATGAGACCAGTCCGCCAGTCTAGTGCCGCTGAGGCTGTGTCAGTAAAGAAATCTCCAATCTATTTGAGTATGGGCTCCTTTTTCTGTCATCAAGTCCATGGACAAGTCTGAGCCTAATTGTAAAAGAAGGACAGATCAAATTGAGTAGTTATTGATTCTTGCCATTTGAACAAAATCACTAAGATGAATTCTTACTCATGGCCAAGGATTGATGACGCACTCAATCGCCTATGGGGATGCCAAGTACTTTTCTGTGATTGATTAATTTTGGGATATTGCAAATTGATTTGCCAAAGGATGATCAAGAAAATTGTGCGATAATTACAGTACAGAGACTGTACCATTTGACCCAAATGCCTCAGGGATTGTGCAACGCGCCAGCGACATTCCAGAGAGGCAATGTACTCTATCCTCAGTGTTTTGAAATTATCCTGCGGTTTAGTATATCTGGATGATATCAATGTACTCAGCAGGATTCTCACGGACTACTTGGACCACTTAAAGAAGTGTTTAAGTGCATGGCAACGGCGAACTTGAGAATTAAGCCAAGGAAATGACATTTCTTAGAAAAAGCTTGAGTACTTGAGGTTTGTGATAAACTCCAGCGGTCAGCAACCCCAGCCACAGAAGATTATAGCTATCAAACAGATGTTGATCCCAAAGAGCACTTGGGATATCTAAGTATTTCTTAGGATGGTCGGCTACAATCACCAATTCATAGAGAATTTCTATAGAATTGTGGAGCCATTATTCCACTTATTGAAGGACCTAAAAAAGGATTCATTTGGAATGACGAGACCAAAGAGTTATTCAATGAGTTATGCCAATACTTGATGACCAGTCCTGTACTAAAAATGCCAAATTTGGATCATAAAATCATTATCCAAACTATTGCTTCATTAATAGCTATCAGTGCCGTTTTAAATCAAGTGGATGACGATGGGAAGAACATATGGTGGTCTATGTGAGCAAAGCACTAACACCTATGGAAAGAAATTATTCTGTTATGGAGCGTGAATGCTTCATGGTGAATTATGCATGATGCAATTCTGAATGTATATCCATGGAACACAATTCAAAGAGGTAATCGACCACTTGTTCTTTATGCTAACTCAATAACCTGAATGAATCAGACGGAAAGTGGCTGATGGGCTTTAAAATCACAAGCCTACGATTTTGAGATAATACACTGAGCTAGAGCAGCACATCAAAATGCTGACAGATTATCAAGATTGCCTGTTGTACAATTTGTCTATCATTAAGCGGATGATTTGTTTCAGAAGATGATTGAAGGCAATACTGGGAATAAGCCCCAAGAAATTTAAGGTGATCTAAAGAAAGTGATGGAAAACACTAAGAGGAAAAAAGGAAAATTATACAAAAAGGTTGACAGAAAATGTTTTTATTCTCAAAGCTTTCAGAACAAGTGAAATTATCTGAGCCACACACAAAGTTTTAAGCCATGGTGGCCTAAGAAAACCCATAGACCATATCTGCCAGTATTATTACTGGGAATCAATCAACTGTGATGCCTTTGGCTACCTAGCCTATTGCGTGGAATGCCAATCTACAAGCCACATAAGAATATAAATGGATACTGGCTATTACGCCCTGTGTTCACGTGGCACACAGTGTCAATAGATGTGGTGGGACCCTGAATATCAGTACTGGAGGAGCGAAATATATCATAGTGAAAATAGATCTTTTGACTAGATGGGTAGAAACAAAAGCCTTGAGCAAATTTGGATGATACAAGCATGGAGATATTAATTAAGGTCAAGTGGTGTACTGGCATGGATGCCCACAGTTTTATTGAGTGACAACAGAACCAATTTTACCTCAAATGTAATCCTGAGGCTGAACAAACTGATGGGAATCAGAATAGTGGTATCCATCCCATTATTGCAAGAAACAAATGTAATGGTAGAACAATTCAAAGGAATGTTAGATGTGACACTGAGAAAATTGGTCACAATGAAAACTTCTGCATGGGGAACTTACCTAAGTTTTTTTACCTTTGACTACAGTATCAGTCATCATACAGTGACAGGGAAAACGCCGGTTGAACTATTATATGAATGAAGGCCACATAACTGCCAATTTTGTATTCTGCCATGGAACTAACCTTGGGATGTGTACCAATCAATACCTGAACTGAATGCAAATATTATGATTAGACTGAAATTTCAGGCATTAATTAACAATTCAAAGAAAAGGAGTAAAGCAAAGATGACAGATAATAAGAACAGACCAGCAATACAAGAGTACCATTTGGTGAATAGGGTAGCCTGTTGTGACACCCATGGTTCTGGAAAAATAAATAAGCTAGGTCTTTGTAATTGGGTCCTTTTGTGGTGATCGCCAAGTCAGCAACTGATGCCTATATGATAAAGAACGTCACAGATGGTTATATAGTGAACCAGGTTCATAATAAATATCTCAAGTGTAGGATCTAGGGGGAATAATAAGTTGTAATGTTCCCAAAGGACCGCTGAACCTCTTAAAATAGGTTAAGTTCTGGTGTTGGTCAATTCCAAGAGTAGGCCGCTGAACCATGATAGATGAGTAAGTCTTAAATATAAACCTCTGACCCATGATAGATGGGTAAGTTCAAAAACAAACTGCTGAAACAGAGTAGGGGAAATAAAGAGATGGACCTCTTAACCTAATTATAGGTTAAGTTCCATTGAAAAAAAAAAAAAAAGTAAAATAAAGGAAAAAAAATAAAAAATAAGGTAAGACAAAAAATTTTAAATAAAAAATTTATAATAAAAAAAATGAAAAAATATAATAATATCAATTTTTGTTATGTACTAATGATACAGATTGGCCTTATAATGTTAAGCCTGATTTTTCCTTGAAGAAACATTTTGTAAAGCCTTCTGATTCGTGTCCCTGCCATTTTAAAACTAAAAATGGTTTCCCTAATTATAAAAATATCAACAAAATGGCGGTAGAAGCAGCAGCTGCTCCAGCCAACACCCTCCTCTGCTAACATCTCCATGGGGCGATGAAACCTCTTATTGATGGTATTCCCATCACAAATTTAACCCATAATTTTGATGAAGATGCAAAATATGAAATTGATGAGCTCACTTTTGGAGTGAGCCGCGCTTGATTGATGCAGCAAAAACTTCTCTTTTACCCCAATTATCTCAAAACCTGCCAGTGCATCAAGTCGTTCACTTATGTGCAGGCTTTCATCACTTTTGCTAAAAATCAACTTGCTCAATACATTGAGGCAATGGACACCGCCGGCCTCATTAACAAAGAAAACCAACAATTATACCTCATTATGCCACATGTCGCTCATGCCCCAACCCTATGCTGTCTGCCAAGGTCCACCAGCAAAAGTGGGCACTGGAAAAAAGTTTCCCCAAAGCTTCCTCACCTTCTGATATGGCTTTCTTGGCTGATAACTTAAGGGCCATATTAGGAATTTTTATTTGTAGTAATCCCTTTATTTGGCTCATTTGTAAATAGAGGTGCGTGGTGGCTCCCCCTTTTGGGTTGGGCACCACTAGTGCTAAAAATATCGTTTTTGTTTTTCATCATCAAAAAGTATCTGGTAATGTTACCTTATGTTATTTGTAGGATCAATTTTGGGTTGAAACAGGGTCCACCATGAGTAGTCCCAAGGCGCTGAAGTGAAAAGCATATTGGCAGAATCAGTATGGGCTGAATCTGGGTTCACCAGAAAAAGGAACTAAGAAACGATTTCAAGCCTGGGGGAATACAGGGACCAAGAAATCAGAGAAGCCGCCCAAGGAGATCCTTTAAATGAAACTATTTTCAGATCTCTTTCTGCTAAGCATCACTTTTCGAAAATCAATTCAGCCTGAAATTTAGCTCCACTTAAGAGATTTAAGAAAACTATTAGCAAATATGGCGGGAAACCCCGCAAAGAAACCGCAGGCTATGCCAAACGAGCCAGCACCACCCCTCAAACGAAGCAACCCTCGGTTACCCACCTCAGGGTCGACCAGAATCACCCACTCTCAAGCAGCCGCCATGAAAGCAGGCACCACCCCCAACCTGGAGCTACTTCAACTAGCGCCAGTTCACCTGATCGCACTTCTGCAACCTGCACGCCTAACAGCTCTGTGTGCGCTGCCTCCCATCAACCCGCTGGGCCCCCTCCAACCAAGGGGGCCATCACCCACGCTGTTTTAATGGCGTCTGCTCAGTTGAATGCAACTCAGCCCATCCAGGCATTCACCTCCCCCATTGTGTCAGCTAGTTCAGCCCCATCTATTATTGCTGATGCTGTGTTCCTGGCTCCCTCCATGAGGGGCGATACCCAGCTACCTGGCCCCCAAACCCTCAGATGTAAGGTTGGATTAGCCGCACATTCTGGTTCACTAAGCACCAAATTGGGACAATCTACCCTTCCCAATGAGGATTCAAATGGTTCGAGTTTTGGAACTTCACACCAGATCCAATCTCACCCATCCCATTTAAACCCCGTAATTGGCACTTCTCAAGTCGGCACTTTATCTCCATATGCTGAAAACGACCAATTCACCAATCAGCCAGTGAGTTTTGCCCATTAAATCACAGCAAATACTCGGGCTGAATTTACCCAAATAGATTGAGATGGTGATGAAACATCGCCCTCCTCCCAATTGGCTGGAGTTAATTCCAATCTGGATGGGCCTCTCCAATTTAGCGAGGCCCAACAATCACCTGGCCCCCAAACCCTCGGATGTAAGGTTGGATTAGCAGCACATTCTGGTTCACTAAGCACCAAATTGGGACAATCTACTCTTCCCAATAGGGATTTAAATGGTTCAGATTTTGGAACTTCACACCAGTTACAATCTCACCTGTCCCTTTAAACCCCATAATCGGCACTTCTCAAGTCGGCACTTTATCTCCATATGCTGAAAACGACCAATTCACCAATCAGCCAGTGAGTTTTGCCCACGAAATCACAGCAAATACTTGGGCTGAATTTACCCAAAAAGATTGGGATGGTGATGAAATATCTCCCTCCTCCCAATTGGCTGGAGTTAACTCCAATCTGGATGGGCCTCCCCAATTTAGCGAGGCCCAAAAAACCGCCCCTCAATTTAATATGACGCCAGCAACTGCTGTAACATTCCAGCAACAAGGAACTCCACAAACTTGTCCAAACCACCAGCTCACACTCAACCAGCAATTGCAGCCCAAAGCAAACACAAACGTACCAAAGGAGCCACTGGGGCGTGGCAAAAACCTCTGGCACCAACGCTACCCAAAGCTGATCCCCGTGAAGTGGCGTTTATTGCTGATGTTAAGAAGAAATGGGCCGAAACTAGAGCGCAAAAAGCTCTACCTCGCTCAACTCTCTCCCATGCAATTCGCCTTTATTATGGGCATAACTCTGTTAAATTCTATACAGAAGATTACTTCTCATACTTTGCAGCAATTGCGGAGACATTCCCAATTAACACCACCATCCATGAATCAGTGGAGGGCCACTACATCGATGTGGGCTTCACTGAAGCTGCCCTTGCTGACCATGCTGCCACCCTCCAGGTCATTATTACACGTGGATCTCTTCGCATCTCCCGCACACGCTCTCACCTGGAGAAAATTTCATAAGTTACTTTTTCCAACCTACCAAAGACTGTTGATCCTGAGTCTCTTAAACTGGCACTCCATCGTGGTCTAATGTAGTTTGGGTCTGTTCTTTCAGTGGACTTTAGCGTCCCCTCTTACTATGCCCTCACTCAAAGAGCTCGCACTACTAGGGCGTCGTTCATCCCTCCCCCACTGTATCCCGCAACATTGAGGTTATTCCTCGTGTGGCGATAGTTGGGGCATGAGATTTTTTTGTCGACCCTGATCAGGCGCGCCCCGGTGTTCATGGTGTAATGCCCTTGACACTTGTATAGTGGCTGCACAGCTCGAAAACAAGCCCTCTTAGCCACCACCCAGGGGCCTAAACCAGGCCAAAAACGATCCCACGTGGCTGCAGCAGCAATTCCACAACCCACACAATGGGTTCCCGTTCAAGACCTGTCCCCTGATGCCTTACGCCTAGCAGTTGAAACAGCTAACCCCACTATTGGTATGGGATACCTTCGCGCTCATGCCCCCCTTCCAGTGGGCACCCCCTCCAATCTCCCAGAGTCAACTCCCTCTCTCACCAAGCGCAAGGCATCTCCCACAGGGTGCCCCTCGTCAGCCACCCCCACTCAGGGCTCCGTGGCACCCCCACCAACCTCCACCAGCGATTTATCGCATCAACCCTCAGCTCTCAATGGAGCTATGCCCACCAGCATGGACTGGCAACCCGCGGCAATGCGGTAGAAGTGTCACCTCAAAGAGTCCTACCCCAACCCTACAGTCCATTTCGCGCGGATCCTTTGCATTGTTGGAGGAAGTGAATATGGACTCAGACTCATCAAATGGGGACACCGCGGAGGTCACCAATGAGCACCCTCAGGTCCTTCCCCTGCAACGGAGCGGGGCAGCATCCTAGGCTGGCTTACTGGGTCCTCCGCCCCCACCCTCTCCTTCCCCTCAGAACCCTCGACGCTCCTCACGGATTGCAGCTACTAGTCAAGCTAAAGGACTCAAAACTAGCCGCCTCACAGCAGCAGGTTTAAGCGCTGGCAACCCCCCAGGTCATGGAGGGGAACAGTTATGAGTCCCCATGGAAGCACCCTAGCCCTGCAATCCATCAATGCAAATGGGTTGCGGGACTTTAAGCGGAGAGCCCGCCTCCTCCAAAACTTCAGATCAGCATAAATTGACATCGCTGCTGTCCAGGAGCCCCATATCCTCCCCCACGAACAATCTGCATGGAATGAACAGTTTAGAGGCAACTCCTTCTGAACAAACCATGCCGCCCTTATTGTTTTGAATCCCCGGGTTAAAACCCATTCTTTTTCACAATATCTAGGTGGCCGCCTCATACTGGCCAAACTCACCACTCCTGACTTCTCCTTCTTCGCTGCAAGCATCTACCTGCCTAATGCAGGTCAGGAGCAAAATTGGCTCTTGGAGGAGCTCGTCCAACTCAATCTCCCACGGAATATAGTCCTCTTAGGAGATTTCAACACAACCATAAGTCGCGTCCGTGACTCTTACCCCCTGCAGCAAAGGAACGCCCTGGATCAAGTCGCCTCCAGGATTTCCTTCGCCTGAGTGGCTTTATAGATGCGCTTCCACCCTCCGCGGCTAGCCTAGGTTGCATGACTAGGATCCAGTATGATGGAGGAGTTTTCCAGTCAGCGTCACGCATAGATATGGCACTGAGTGGCCCCCTGCTAATTGGCCGCGTCTCCTCTCCCATCTCTCGTGACAACCATCTGAGTGATCACAGGTCACTCACCGTTATCCTCACCACCACACTTAGACCGTCGCGTAGGTTCTGGCCTAGGGTTGCCCCAGCTCTTCTCGACAACCCCTTCACTAAGGAGAAGCTGTCTATGACCATCCGGGAGACTCTCACCTCACCCCCACCCCACTTGCTTGACCACAAGGCTAGATGGGTGGTGACCAAGGAGGGCATCACCCGCGTTGCTTACAACTGTGCCAAAGCCCAGATGACTGCAGCTCGCGCCAGAGTCAAAAGGGCGGAAGCCAGAATCAGACATCTAGAGCGAAACTGCCAGCCTTCGCCCTCTCCCAGATGGTTGGAAAACTGGGAAGCGGCGCAGGAAGCACTCCGCTTGGAGCTCACACTGCAGGAAGAACGGGCAGCAAACTTTACAACATCTCGTTACTATGCTCAATGGGAACGCCCCACCCGCTTCTTCTTTCAGAAACAGAAAGCCCGGTCAACAGCGCAGGATATTACTGCACTGAAGATTGGCACTACAACCACTTCAGATAAGGAGGAAATCACGCAGGAACTACACCGCTTCTACTCCAGCCTCTTCCATGCCACCCAGGTGGACCCATCGGAAATCCAAGACTTCCTGTGGCGGGCTCCAGAGATGCCCATTGACCCACGGGCTGATGAGGCTCTACTGGCGCCTATTTCCATCCAGGAGGTGATGGAAACCCTTCTGAAATCCCCACGGCTTAAAGCCCCAGGCCCAGATGGAATACCCTTTGAGGTGTACCTTCTGGAACCTGCAGTGATAGCCAGAACCCTCCGCGACCTCTTCGCTGCACTCTTGGTGAATGGCGAGGTCCTTCCCGACTCCAGAGGCTCAATCACGACCCTCATTCACAAGAAGTCAGACCGTGAGAACCTGGCGAACTGGCGCCCCATAGCGTTGATCAACACAGACCACAAGCTCTTCACAAAGCTTCTGGCCAACCGCATCACCAAATGGGTGTCACCTCGCCTCTCCCCATCCCAGCACGGTTTTATTCCGGGGAGGTCTTTATGGGACAACTATAATGACCTTCACGTGACTTTGACTGCTAACTCTCGTAAGGTGAATGGCTTTGTGGCTCTCCTGGATATGGAGAAAGCATATGATCGGGTAGCCTGGAAGTATATTGATGCTTCCCTGGCCTGCTTCCATCTCCCTCCCGCAGCTAGGCGCTGGATATCAGCGCTCTATGACCAGCTCCACACCAGAGTCCTGGCGCCAATGGGTTTTACAGTGGCAGTACCAGTTGGACAAGGTCTCCAGCATTGGGACCCCCTGAGCCCTATCCTTTTTAACATCACCCTTGACCCCCTCTTGGCCTCCTTACAGGACAAGCTAACAGGGATTCTGGTCCCAGGTAAAGCCCCCACACGCACCATGGCATTTGCAGATGACACTGCCATTGCATTTGGCTGCCCTGGGGATGTTGCCCTCGCTGCTGTGACCATTGAGAGGTACACCAAGGCGTCCAACGCCATGGTCAACACCTCCAAGACAACAGTTGTACAGGTTGGCTCCCCCACCTTCCCCCACCATTTGGTATTGAACCTGAGCGCGGTACCTTCCGCCACCTGGGCGTTCTCACCAACCAACAAGGAGTTGCGCTAAAAGACAATGAGGACTTGCTCCTCGCAGCAGTTAACTCCAGGATTGCCAGCTGGAACCGGCGGCATATCACCCCCAGGGTCGAGCTCTGATGGCCAATGTGTTCCTCCTCTCCAAAGTCTGGTTCCTAGCGCACGTCTGCCCATTCACAGATGCCTTTTATACGCGGCTCAATGTACTCCTCCGCTGTTGGATCTGGGGCTCAAACCATCCACCAATGGCCCTCTCAACCATTGCCCGACCCTGCAATGAAGGGGGCCTAGGGCTTCTGGACACGCTATTCACGCCACCAAAATCTTCCTGAAGTTCCTATGGCCGATTGTCTGCTGGGACGCGACCCCCATGCCCCAATGGGCGCCCGCCCTCCGCCAGTCAGTGTCAGCAGCTCTGGGTCTTCCTAGAGCATCTCTGACCTCATTAGGGGAGTGGCTCACAAACCACCCAGGCCATCGCCTAAAACCATCCTCATCCCCCTACTGGAACCAGGCTCTCCTTGCCCTGAAACGAGTAGGCGCGCGGATCCACCATGCCTTCCCATACAGAAGGGAAGGCCCTGGCCTCAGCCCCCGTCGCCATGAAATTGTGCACAATGGACAAGTTGTCACAACTCGCCTCACCCCCAAGATCGTCCTCCCATCCGCCCAAGACTCCTTGAGCTCCTCCCTCCCTCCATGAGATTTGACCTTAAGGAATTGTGGAAGGACGTCTATCACCCCATACTGTCAGCAAAGGTGTCCAACACCTTATGGAGGGTGCTCCACTGTTCATACAGGACAGGGGACTGGACTGGCCCTACCTTCCAGCACCAAAGCTGCCCCCGCTGTGTGGAGCCTATTGACTCCCACCTCCATCGTTTTTTCACCTGTCCAGGTGTCGCCGCATTTTGGCCAAAGGCCCGCGCGCTCCTCCATGCTCAGCCCTGGTCTGGACCCTGTGCAAGACCTCATGTTTGAGCAGACATTGCCTGGTTGCCACTGACCCCTCCGTGTCCTCGCCTATGCCACAGCCATCTGAACCATCCATAACTCCTTCCTTCGTGCTGCCTTTGACCAGCAGGTGTGGACCCTTCCACACATGATCACCCACTTTCAGGTACACTTTGAGATGGCCCTGAAGGTCTGCACTATGTCGCCAACCCTCCCCCGCTCAGTTGTCACTGCAGCACGGCTCTGGCGCGCAAACCCCCTCCCTTTCTCGATGCCTCCTCCCTCCCCTTCCCTCGCCTCAGGCTCTTAGGAGCCCAGGTGTAATTTAATAAACATTGATGAATTCCCCCTCGGGTTGGGACCATCTAGTACTAAAAAAAGAGATCCTTTAAATGACGAAGTATTGTATAATCCTGAACTGAGTAAAAAAGGCTTTCCCAGACCCTTTATTGGAAAGAGCACCGTAACTAGGCTGGCACAGCATGGGGCCATAGGAACCACGCTCTGCAGTGGCGGCAATGAGGAAGACATGGGATGGAAATACAATAAGAAGATGGATTACCCGGAGATGCATTGAGCAAGGAAAGGAGATGGACTAAGAGAACTACAATTTTACCATGATGGATGACTCAGTCAGAAACAAAGTGACGTATGCTTTAAGAAAATCTTCAACGCTGGATAATCTGGTCAAGCAGTGGGCAAGCGTTGAAATTTTGATATGTCCAC
This sequence comes from Massospora cicadina, assembly GCA_022478985.1. Classification (NCBI taxonomy): domain Eukaryota; kingdom Fungi; phylum Entomophthoromycota; class Entomophthoromycetes; order Entomophthorales; family Entomophthoraceae; genus Massospora; species Massospora cicadina. The sequence continues at coordinate 14,725 of JAKSZP010000089.1, read as the reverse complement.
ATTACTTAGCTTAATCAATTATAAAACAACTTCTGTCCACTAGGGTATTCACCCACTAGTGGAAGTGAGAGTTATCAGTTATATATGATAACTATTGTTTGGAGTATTATCCTGTACAAATATTTAGAAATTTTCTAGGCTTTGATATACCAGATTATTAATTTTGCATAGGGGGTAATCCCCAACAATAAACAAGTGATTAGGTTGTCTTTTTATTATTGATAACTTAATTAACTTGTAGGCGTTGATTGTGTATAGTCGCTGATTGATTAAAGGGCTTATGAGTTGCAAGGCAAGTGATGCCGCCTGTGATAAAACAACTTGTGAGTTAACCTTTTAGGATTGCAACATGCTGTTTATAGGTAAGATTTCATTATTTAAGCAGGTTATTAACCTAATAAGGATCTCAATGGGGGTGAGTGAAGGCGTTAGGACACGTCATTTATTTCAATTCAGAAGAGGTCGCACTGAGGTCTGTGGGAGAATCTGCTTAGAACTGATGAGGAAGAGCATTGTTTTGTGAAACCCTGAATGGTTAATTTATTAGCAATGTCCGCCGTTTCCAACTGGGGCGCCAATAGAAGAGCAGGGCGCCAAATTCCCTTTTAGTTTTTTTTGCATTTTTATTAATAAAGCAGATAAATGTTTACCAATAAAGATTTTCTCAGATTAAGTACTTTTATATAAAATTGTATTGCTCTTGATACTAGAGTTGAAAGGATAAGAGCCCTTTGTCTATATTATTTATTATCTCATTGGACTCTGCATGACGATAAGGAATAAGATTCTTTGAACCTGGTCCTAGGTTAAGCTCTACAGAAGAGGGAAGAAGTCCCTATCAATATTCCAGAAGACCATTCAAGATTAGGATAAGTACCAGCTTAGCGTTGGACCTAATAATTATCTTGGCTATCAAAAACTTTACTAGATTAATATATCTAATACTTTTACTGCACAATATAATCTATTATCAAAAATTCATACAACTCACATTAAAAAGAACCTGTGCAGTTAATAAAGGGATCTGAAGCGAGCTACTATCAGAAAAGAGCAAACAACTCCTGAAAATTTAACACCAACCAAAATAACTCTAAATAAGGTGAATGTATAACATCACCAAACAAACAAATACCAGAATCTATACTCCTTGGAACAGTGCCATTGATTAAACATGAAAACGAATTCATAAAAAAAGTTCACAAACTACTAGAAACTGACAAGATCTTCACACCTGGCCAGAATTCAGAAGTTAAACAAGAAAAACACTCTGGTTAAGATGCAATTAAAGTAAGATGGAGCTCCCATATCCTGGAGCTAGAGCATATGGTTATCAAAAATAGCCCAAAGATAATAAGCTATTGACCAATGAATATAATATTAACTACAATATTAATTAAATTGCCACTTTGATTATTTTAAATTTTGTATCCTGATTATTACAAGAATTTATAAGAACCACAAAATTATAATATACAAACAGAATTTAACACAAAATATTAAGTAAGTAACTTGTTTAATTCATTTAAACTTAAGCGTTTGAATCTCCACTAATCAGTCTGTGATCAATTGATAAGGCATTATCGCCAGTACCCAGTCTTGGGATCTGGCTGTAGGAGATACTTGTGAAGAGGACACCTTGTGAAGATTGAGCTCTTTCATGGAATAGGTTGGTCAAGTCTCATTGTGCTTTGTCTATGTGTTCAATGTATAGTATTACCACTGAGGTGGCAACAGAGTTCTCAGAAGAATTTGTCAGAGGAGAAAAGTTTTTTAATACAAATTTACTCGCTGCAATGCAATATGATCAAAGATTCACTCACCAAGGATTGTTTTAACCACTTAGCACATTAAAAACACTTGCGGTGTTTAATATGTGCATTTCAAAACCTCCAATCAGAAACTTAACTATGCCATCAGTTGAATAATTGAATAAACCTTCATCATTGGGTATATTTGAGAGTAGAGATAAATTTTATCAGCTTACGCCTATTTTATTATATTTTATGTCAAACATGTAAGCAATTAAGGGATGAGAATATCCTAAGTACAAATGAAACCTAGGATTTGTGGCCAAACTTTTTCACTTAATTATATTGACTTAATGGCCTAGGAATGGGGGTTTTGTTGGTCATGTCAAAACTAGTTTTAATATCAATAGAGTTAAAATTAAGTCCATTACTAATTAGTGTTACAAACTGCCATAATATGTGCTAACGTTGCTAATAAGGAATGGTTTAACTATCTTTTGATGCGTCATAGGAAACGCTGTCTTGAATTAACCATTTCATTGAGACACTGACCATGGGGCTGAGATGGGTTACAGCAGAACGCCTAATGTATTGTAAACCTTCTGAAAACTTTCACTGCAAACTGCTGGTAAAGTGATGGTGTGAGTTGAGGTTTTGTTGGTGAAGATTTGGGTAACACCAAGCCCTATAAATTCTCTCTAGTATTAGACAAATAAAAACGCAATCTTTTAGTTCAATAATCTTTTAATACATGAGATATACAAGCTTTTTATTTAAAACTTTTCCGTTTTACTAAGTCAAGTAATTACTTTTGATCAACAAGATCAGGGCAGGAAGCTGTTGTACAAGTAAACGACAGGGGAACACATCCATAAAGTCTTATCCTTAAGGAGTTTATATCTTAATAACTATCACCATCTGGTCAATTGTCCTCATACAATAGGCGCTCTTAAATCCAACTTTAATCCATATGAAGAACCAGACCATCTGAAGTAGGCCAAAGCTTAAACACCATCTACCCAAATCAAGTGAGAATATTATAAGTTGTTTACTTTGAAGATCACCATATGTGTGACACCATCAGACAAGATAAATGAAGAGAGTTGGATTCATAGCAATTAAGTGATGTTGAGAACATGGAAGCTTACCATGGTGAAGTATCCTCTAGAGTCCAGGTGATGGAAGATGATTTCATCAAAGCAAGAGTCAGCTCGTCAGCCCTTGCTCGCTTAACTTGTGGGGCTGACTTGATGTTTAGTAGTTCTGTTCCACTCAAATTAGACACCAGGTAACCTTATTAAAAGACATGATCATCATACTGTGTAGATCCTCTGATGATGCTACTCAATGCATAATCAATTTCTTAAACTGTTCACACCCATGGCAAAGGCTTGTGGAAACTCTCTGAAATGTTATTACTTATGGTGTCCCTCAAAACACAACTGAATCCTATCCAATCTCTCTTAGAAGCTCATCTCCATAATATAATGAAAACAAGGTTCTGTTCTTTTAGAGCAGATCTCAAACTGGTTAATGTATTTGCTTGGCCTCTAAACCCAAACTGTTACTGGCAATTAGATCACTTCAACCAATATAAGTGAAACAAAAAATAATCTGAGATTCTGTGGAAAGGGTTTTTATATTAAAATCAAATTATTTTTTATACTACTTCAGAAAAATCAGGATAAACCCTAAAAGCGAATTGCAAAATAATTGGGATTTAGGGATATCATTATTGAGGTCTTGATGATACTGTGGCAAGTTGGCATTTGAATTCCGCTTTAGTAGCAGCATACATTTGCTTTAATTTGAAATATCACATGCATCGTCTCTTGATAGTTATCTAAACCAAGATTTCCACTGCCCTTTCTGAGTTCTCTGCTTCTATGTTGTTGGTTGTAGTTCCACCTCAGTTTGTTGCTTCTTTACCTGATTTAGGAATATTCTTGTTGGCTTCAGGTTCACTTGATGGTGCTACTTCAATGAGCCTAGAATATGGTTTCTGAGTGAATCTTCTTGTGGTTGATTGTTGCTTTTGGTGATATTTAATTTGAAGGTTCAATTGCCTGCATTGAATTAATTAAGTTGAGCTATTTTGGTGTCATTAGCCAATTGCAAATTGTGTCACTCTCCCAAAGGTATAAATGGGGTTAAATACATAATATTTGGTGACAGCACAATCTTTTAAATTCAATAATTCACTCCAACTGTTGGGTAACAAGATATAGTGGGCGACGTCATCTCAACCAAATCGCTGATTTCTTGGGCTTCAAAATCTATAAAAATGACAGCTGGTTAACTCCTTCTGCAACTGGTAAGTTCTCACGATTTCGCCTGCCTGTTTTTACTTTGTTTCTTCCAGCGGTCAAAGAATGATCTTTTGTTGTCTTTGAGGTCTCATCTACAACACTTCACTTCCCAAGAAGAGACCAGGAGAATGGTTTTAATTGCCTAGCATGCACTTTATTAAAAGCTAAGTCAGTTGCTTCATCATAATTGGATTATTTGCTCCTCGTTTAGACAAAATTTTCACAGGGAAAGTTTAAATGGCCTGCAGTTTCTCTGTTTATCCTCCCATAAGTGGTAAAACAGTACTTTTTTACTTAGACTGAATTCTGTTAACCTAACTCATTGCTGACTTATAATTTTGACTTTGGAGGATAGTTGCCTTTACGTTACTTGAGGCCTTTAATTGTATTTTGATTAGTTAACCAGCTAACTATTGTTGATAGCTTCCAGGTGGCAAGTACTTCTGGTCTGCGGTAATGATTGGCGCTAACAGGGTTGACAATGCTGCTTCTCGCCCATACAGGGCATTAAATGGTGAGATCTTAATCACCCAGTGGTTGCTAAGCTTGTAAGCCAACAGCGCGGAAGGTAGCAGATGATCCCATTTTGACTATTAGTTGAGGGCCATCTTTTTTATCCCTCCTAAGGTCTCATTCACTCACTCCACGCTATGTTGAAAGTTGGTGCGTAGGGAGTGCTAAGTTGTTGCTTCACTCCAAAAATTAATTTCCTAAGTCATCTGATATGTAGTTCTTGCCATTATCCAAGAATAAGATTTTAGGACATCTGCGTCTAATTATAATTTTATTGTATAGGAATTGGGCAGTTGATCTCATTGTGTAAGTCTTGATGACTGAGGCTTCACCCACTTGGTAAAGAATTTGATGGCTACAAGCATAAATCTTGCTCCAATAGAGGCACTTAGAAGCGATCCTACCATGTTAATGGACATGTTACTGAGCGAGGCTGTTGGTGGGACTGGTTGAACTCATAAAGATTTTTCTAGCGGATGAAAATTCATTAAACGTATTCATAGTTTTAAGTCCTGTTGATCTTTATCAGACCTAGATTCACAATAGAATCAATTCTTATGTAGGCCAACATTTTCAGAAATTGCCAAAGACAAAAGTGCTTATGCGCCACCATTACTAGTTCCATCCTATCACTGGTCTAATGGACGTTAAAAATTCGTTCTTAACCTTCTTTGAAAGGTTTCTATCAGCATGCTAGGTGTCTTTGGAGCATCTTCTCAATATAGTCTTTACTTTTTCTGTTTACATCCTCCCATGTCTATTTTAGTAGCCCAATCAGTTTATGCAGTTAGTCACTTTCTGGAGCTTCTAGATGGAAAACTGGCAATTTTGACAATCCGTTAGTATTGAGGTGCATGTCACATGCTCATTGGTGATCTCAAAATTGTATCATTGGAACATCTCTTCACATATGGCAAGGCGTTCATCTGGATCCTTCATATTCTTCAACTAGTGGGGTGACATGTGATTGGTCATGACCTTAAAATGTGCCTAGTACAGGCAGGTTTTAAAGTGCTTTACTGCTTGGAGCAAACCAAGCAAGCTCTATCCACTACAGTATATTTCTTCTTGGCCTTAATAAACACTTTTGAATAGTACTCTATGGGGTGGCTCACCCCTTCTTTGTCCAATTGGTCGAGTATAGCTCCAAGCCCAACATCACTCACATAAGTGTATAGTTAGAAGGTATTGTTAAAGTCTGGGTAGGCCAGGATTGGTGCCTTTACCAATATCTTCTTTAGCTCCAAAAGGTCTGCTCTTGCCCCAGGACCTACTCAAACCTGGTCTCTTTCGTCAGTAGGTAAGTGAGGGGTGTATCCAAGTCCACAAATGGGGACCTGCCGGTAATATCCCACCATCATGAGGAACACTTGAATATTCCTCATGCTCTTGGTTGGCTCCAAGTCTACAATCGTTCAACCTTCCCATCATGGAATGTGATTCTGTCAGAACTGATCACATGCCCAAGAAACTCTAGTTGCCACTTCAATAAGTGAATCTAGTTTATTTTAATTTAAGTTTGACACTTGCATTCAGGTAAAGTTTTTGTGGAGTGTAGAATATGATCTTGAAAGGATCTTCTTAACACAATAATATCATCTAGGTAGATCAACACACTGGACAACTTAGGATCACCAAAAATATGGCCCATCGTGCGTTGGAAGGTGGAAAGGGTCTACAGCCTTTGCGGCATCCTTGTTGGCTCAAGAAATCCCTGATTACTGATCAAGGCGCACTATTCCTGATCCTCTGGTGAAAACCCCATCAGACAGTATCTGCTGCCCTGTTCAATTAAAGAGAAGTAATTGGATCCTCCCAGCTGTTTTAAGGCATCATAAGTGCGCAGGAGTGGGTAGGAATCTTTTTTGTTTTTATTCATTTTTGTGGTAGTCCATGATTATGCGGTAAGACAATCCTTCTTGTGCACTAGCAACAGCAGCTAAGCCCAGGGTCTCTTCAAAATTCTTATCAGCCAGATTCTGTTATATAAATTCATTTATTAGGAAATAATGTAATTTTTTAATTTTTGAACAGCTGTCAAGTTTTGATTTGAATAATATAGCTGATCCAGTGACCATCTTCTGGATCTCTCCCTAGAAGAGTCCATAGTCATTAGACCCAATTCTAAAGATATTCTTAAATTTATTCTTTAACTAATCCAATTTATACTGTTATTTGGGGGTCACATACCCACCCCTAGCTCGTCACAGTCTCCTATGGCTTGTACTGACTCAATATCATTGCAACTAGTCAGTTAGATTGCGCAATAATCTATCCTTTCTCAACTCTTATTGGTTGAGTTGTAATATACTTTTATGACAGTCAACTCTCCCAAGTAGTTGGGATTATTAAATCTAGTTAGACTCATGGCTCTTGTTTGCAGATGTCATCGGGGCTGTAAACCTTTTAGTAAGTATTTAGTGGTATCTTCACACTGATTAATAGGATCATATGTTCTTGGCCCCCTGGTCTAATCTCCATGAATTTTAGGCTCGTCTCAACGGAAGGCCTTCTTCTGTGCTAATAGTAGAGAATAGTTGCACACCCTTCTCTTTAATGGTTTAGTGAATAGAGTAAATCAAATGGTACATCTTCACATAACATGTCCGTTGTTTATGCAGTTTGGCGTCCTCATACTTAAACATCAGTGGCAGTAGATAACTCAGAATAATCAAGTTGCGGGTTGTAAAGTCAATCTTGGCTGTAAAATCAAGGAGAAACTGCATCCAAATTAGGAAGTCATAGTGGTCATTATCCATAGTCTTTTTGGTTATGTGAGAACTTTGCGTCCAAAGTGTAAGGGAAACACTAATTAGGCTCCTAAATTGTGGGTACCATTCTGTCTAGTGGTTCAGTACTTCACACAATAGTCAATATCAAGCATAATATTGGGTTCCTTTATGATTTAGAAGACATTATGTTGGCGGGAGCTTACAATGTCCAGAACAGCTAAGACTTGTACTTTCTGGATCAATACTTCCATTAATATTACACTCTTGCCAAAAGGGTACCCAGGTATCTAAACATCAGTGGCAGATTCTTTGAACTGTTTCAGAGCTTCAGTGCTTATTGTAGTCTTGACAGTATCCTCGCTATTTAGTTCTAAATTCTTAAAAGCAGCCATCACCAAATGCTATCCTTCTTTAATTGAGTTAATAATCTGAATAGGTTGTTTGCTTGAACCAAGTAAGTTTTGTTCAATACATTTCCATAAATTCCGTTTACTCTTAACCTACCAGGTATAGCTACTGCGCTAGGTGCCCCTAGAACGTGGTACCCTGCGTTAACTAAATCCTTATCTTTATGGTCGTTTATACCCTCAGTATGCAGTTCCAAAGAATCATGGATTTGGTAATGTTGAGTAATTGACTGGACCTAATCGTTGGATATTCAATAGGGACATAATAATGTTGTCATGCATAACTTATTATGGATCATATCAGATATCAGCGATTATGGATCAGGTATATTCTAAGCTTATGCAAAGCTTAGGATCCGCGGCCTAGCGATTTCACTTAATAATATTCAACTATGATGGAACGGGCTTGAGGGCTTTGTTGGTTAGGTTGGACTTAAATTAAGTTTTGACTTAATGACTTAGGCATGTGGGCTTTGTTGGTCTATGTTGAAATTAGTTTTTAATGTCAGTCGAGTTTTTGATTGAATTAATTACTAATTAGTGATATATATCGCCTTGGTATTTGCTGCCAATTGCTTGTGAAATAGAATCAGTTCAGCTATTTGCAGACTCATCCAAAACACCATCTTGAGAATTATGACGTTATTTACACTGACCTTGAGTCTGAGCAAGATGCCCTGAGTCAAAGTATTTGTAGACCCTCAAATGAACATTTTACGTGTTCCTTTGGCCAAGTGCCATTGAAAATGAGACGTCATGGGTAAGATGTGGTGAACATTGAACCCTATAAATTACCTTCAAGTTGATGCTAATAAACAACATTTAAATATTACCACCAGTTTATAGTTTAACATATAATCTTTTTGTGTTTAAAACTTTACTTTGTATTAGTCGAGAATTTACTTGGGATCTGTAAGATCAGGGCAGCGTGCCATCACCCAAGTAACGATAGGAGAATACAACTTTGAATTACTATTACCAAGGAGTTACATATTGAACTATAGTCACCATCTGGTCTATTGTCTTCATACAATAGACGCTCATAACTCCACCATACCACAAAAGAAGAACCAGCCATTGGAATAAGACCAAAATTCAACAAGTGGCGCTCATGGCTGGGAACGCAGGTGGTGACCACGCCAAGCAGGGGAGCAATCCCAATCAGTTATTCAGAACCATTAAAGGCCCAATGGGAATACTTAAATTACTGTGTCCAAGATTAATTGGGATGATGTACCCATTATTACCTACCCCAACAAACCCATTTCACCTGAAGAGCTGGAATGTCTTGAACAGCAGTTGTTAAGAGGGTATCAAATAGGACAAGGGCCCGCGGACAATATTAGCAATCCTCTTTATTGCCAATGACAGCAAGATGTGTTGTGGATGAGATATATAGCTCATCATCAATTAAATGTAGCTCAGTTCTGAAACAATTTAATTGGGATAGAGAATATCAACCAATACTTAATTGAAATTGTACATCCCTCCTCTAAAAATTCTCAGATGACAATTGTCCGCCATTATACAGCCATTACTGAGTTGGTGAACTTCTCTCACAACTTCAGCCAGGCGGGCCAAATTTTAAATGAGTGATTGAAAGCCAACTTCACTGAGGTCCGTTCTAGTCTGGAGGCAAATTACAACTTAGCCACTTGGGCTAATGACCGGGTAGCAGAACTAGCACAAGAGCTAATATGACAGATTGCATCCCATCTTTGAAAATTTCTTAGAGGAAAGAGGAGTCACTGAGGCTAGGGTTAGCAATATCACTCAGACATCTATTAACGCTTCAGAGTTCATGAGGCTTAATAACGAAGCCCAAGAGGCACAGTCAAACCATAACAATGAATTTTGTGACCAGTATTGACGTTTGAGCGCTTAAATTTCACAGATGAAGGATGAATAAACCGGAAAATAAATTACTGGCAAACACGATTTGAGGACCAACGGGCAAAAAATGAAAAAATCAAGACCCTATTGATCATCTTAATCTACAGATCAATAATCTCAATGATGATGTTAATGCTATTAAAGAGTTGAACAATAATCTCCGTGGAGAATTAAACCAGTGTAAGAAGGCAATAAAAGAAAAGGACCAAGTGATTTCCACCTTGCAACTACAAGCTACTAGCTTGAATGAGGAAACTACAAAATTAAAGTTGTAAAAACAGAAATTGTGTTAATTGGGAAAACAAAATCAACAATCAAATTCAAACTCTGGATGATGGCTGTTGTCAGTGTGCTACAAACCACTTGACTGAAAATTCTGACTGAAAATTCAACCAAATATTATGAGGATGAAGCTTCAGAAATAGCTACCGAAATGGATGCTGGGCCACGTCAACAAATGCCTAGCAATATGGTTGCTTTAGCCAACCCTAACACCTTAAACTGGAATATGATGCCTCAGCGCCCTTATACGCTTGGCTCTAGTCAACAAAGAAGTAATCGTGATAACAGGAACGGGAAAGCTTGGATGAGTGGAGCATTGAGTTGATTATGCCTCACATTAATGAAAATCCAACATATGCCTAAGTCAAGGAGGCTGTGATTCATGAATTTGGAGGTCCAGAACGAATGTTGACCAGAAAATCTAAGTTTATGAACATTTGCCTTAAAAAGATAAAGCAATTGATGTATTTGTAGATCGATTCTATCATGAAACTCAAGTTCTCCTAGGCGCATGGGCTATGGTCTATTTTGATGCTAAGATTGCACTAAAACATGCAGTAGAACCTTACCCAAATTCATCAAACACTTTATTGCCTGCTTTTATGCAAAACCTTGCAACATCTGAATTGGTTAAGAATTTGTGCTGATGCTCAAAAGATTATACCCCTCCTAATACTGGGTACAGATCAGGACCCGCTGCCTCTGCTGGAAAGCCCTTCAAAACCAATAAGAAGATTGACAGTAATCCTCCTGTAAAAAATGAGCAAAACTTAAATACAAGAGCCCCTCACGGCCAGTGTATGAGATTGCTTTAATTGCAATTGTAAAGGTCACATTGCTTCCTGATGCTGTAAGTGAAATGTCAACATAGTCCTTCCTGATACCATGCAGGAGGAGAGAAAAGAACAAGCACAATAGATGTGGGATACTCTATTGTGCCTAAGACACCAGTCCCACCTGATCAATAAGAAAACGCTGGCCACGGGGCCTCATTCAACAATGAAAACAATGCTATTTTAGTATCAAATGAAGATTCTTCAAACGTACATGCGCTAACTCGCTCCCAGAGTAAGGTTTTCATACCTGAAGCCTCTGAAGTAGTCATTAAACCCTATGTGCAACAAATACTTGAGAATATTTTAGCCGTAGGGCCAAGTAATGCAGCAGATAGCCCAAGCCTGAAAGGGGTCAATATAGCAATGCCAATCGACACGTTCATCAATGAATGTCCCAGTATTGGGAATACTCTGAAGCACACTCTTAGCTCCCTGGATTCTTCCCATATTCACTTATTAAACTTTATTGATTCTTACTACTCTGAGTGCACTTATGTGGATATTCTGGTCAACAAGATCAGAGTTGTAGCTATTGTTGATAGTGGAGCACCTGTAAACATTGTTTCCATGAAGCTGGTTGAGAAAGTGAAAATAGCTCCAGACATTGACCATCATTAAGAATATGGGACCACAGGCCTTAACAGCACTAAGAGTGAAGGAGCTTACAGCGCTTTGCCACTGGGATTTGGAGCTTTGGTAGTAGCTGCACCCGCTATAGTGCTTCCAAACGCTAATTATGACATACTAATTGGAACTAGTTTTTTTAGGACCTATTGGATCTCATGCGATTTTAAAGAAAACATCTTGACGATATTGGGCCAATCACTTCCAATTTATTACTCTCACAACGATATGAAGCCCACAAGCCGTTGTAATAATTTTGTCAATATATCTTATGCCAATGGGATAATACCAGTAGTTATATTCAGCGTGGAAATCAAAGCTGCCCATGCCAGCTGCCATAAACTAAAATTGAGGAATACCTCTATGTGTGAATAAGGATGCAACAATAGCTCCAGGCCATCAACTGGTTATGAGGATTGGGACCACACTGGATATTCCAGAAGGACTATATGGGGAGGTTGTATCCCCGTGGCATCATTCTCAAATGGAACTTAGTGTGGCGCATGGAATACTTATACCGGGGCACAGAGAGATTGATGACTTACTAGCAAATTTGACCAGAAAAAATATTAAGGTCAAGAAATATCAAGTAGTCTATTTTGTGCATCTGTTTGATGAGGGACAAGTTAAAATCAGCTGCTAAATTTGGTGACATATCCAAGTTCTTTTACTGACTGAAACCATTGGGGCACATACTGTAATATATTGAGAATCATTTACTGGATTATCATAACAACAGAAGGATGAAGCACTAGAGTTGTTTGAACATTACTCCAAAATTTTCGCTAAAGATGACCAAGATTTAGGTTGTGAAAAAGGAGTACAGCATTTTGTTGATAATTGGGACCATATGTTTATTAGAATGAGGCCAATTCAGCGCCCCAGGGCTAGTGACAAAATAGTCAGTGAAGAGCTGACAAATTGTTTAAAAGTAGAATGATAGTGCCATACAAAAGCCCATGGGCTAACCCTGTTTTAATCATAAAGAAAAAAGAGGGCATCAATTGAGTTGCGATTGATTATTGACGCCTCAATGCTATAAAAGATAGATTTGTATCCGTTGCCCAGAATTGATGATGCTCTAGACCATCTGAGAGGGGCGAAGTACTTTACTGCAATGGACCTCATCTCAGGATATTGGCAAATTGAGCTGCCACCAGAGGAGCAGGAAAAGTGCGCGATGATTGCTGCTTAAGGCTTTTTCAACCGAAATGCATGCCACAGGGGCTGTGTAATGCGCTAGCAACCTTTCAGCGTGCAATGGACATGATTTTGGGGGACCTTAAATTGTCCTGCATTTTGGTGTACCTGGATGACATCAATGTCTTTTCACAAACATTTTCCAAACATCTGGAGCACCTTGAACAAGTGTTCAAATGGCTGTTGAAGGCCAATTTGAAGATAAAAACTAGAAAATGCCAATTCTTCAAAGAACAATTGGAATACCTTGGGTTTGTCATTAATTCCAAGGGCTTGCAGCCTCAGCCTCAAAAGGTGGAGGCGATTAACAAGTTGCAACCTCTGAAGAGTATGGGAGATGTTCAAGTATTCTTAGGCATAGTAGGATACCATTGAAGATTTGTAGAAGGGTTTGCAAAGATTGCTGAGCCTCTATTCCACTTACTACAAGGAGGAGTTCATTTTTGCTGGGCAGAGGAATGCCAACAAGCCTTTGAAGCTTTAAAAACAAAATGAGTCCGGCGCCTATCCTCCAATATCCAGATTTTAGCAAGCCTTTTATCATACAAACTGATGCCTCGTTGACTGCAATTAGGGTGTGCTATCACAGATTGGGGATGATGGCAAGGAGCATCCAGTCACTTAATGCAGCAGGACGCTGAATAAGCATGAGCGTAATTATACGGTGATTGAAAGAGAATGTTTGTCTGTCATCTATGCTTGTAAACAATTTTGGGTTTATATTCATGGCACCAAGTCTCAAGTAGTTATGGATCACAGCTCATTACTATGGCTCCACAATCTAAAGGAACCTGAAGGATGGTTAGTCCTCTGGGCTCTGAAATTACAATAGTATGATTATAAAATTATTCATAGAGCTGGAGCGGCCCATCAAAATGCAAATGGACTATCGTGACTTTCTATTGTAGCTGTCCTGAGCAGTTTGGCTGATGAGCTTCATGAAAAAATGATTACCCAAAAAGTATGGAGATGAGCCACCTGAAGTTCAAAAAGCGATCAAAAAGCATTAATTAACACTAAATATTGAAATGGAGTTCTATACAAGCTTAAGCCCAAAGGGCAACATTAAATTTTCCCAAAACCTTCCAACCAAATAGAGATTATTACAAAAGCACATAAGGCCATCAGACATGGGGGAATGACCAAGATGCTAGAATTAATTTGATCCAGTTACCAGGATTCCATGCAATTTTATATCCAAGACATGCTCGATAAAGGTCATTCATGCTAAATTGCAAAACCTATGAAGTCAGATGTGAAATATAGTTTTATCAAACTTGACTGGGCCTGGCATACTATGTGTCAGATGAACAGCAAGTAAGAATTAGACTGGACTTCCAGCCAGGGTGCCAGAGCACCTGAATGGCAAACCAGAATGCCCAAGGCACTGCTGCTGATATGACGAATATGGAACTTGAAAGGAGTTCCACCAATATATGTCAGTGAGCCAGAATTTTGTATAGGCACAAGATAAAGTACCAGATGCACATGGCCATTAACCATGAGGGGTACAAGAGCATTGATGGATAAGGCGGGTTCATTTTTAACATATAAAAGCTAAATTTTGGGGAAGGTTGTTTTTAATGGAAAAATTAAGGAAGGAGAATTGACCAATAATTTTATCAGTGTGATGCAACTGATTAAATAGTCATCGATTTGAAGGGAAAACAAGCCAGGATCAGGTCCCGCATGTTTGACCTAACTGGCGAATTATTTGGGAATGGGTGGGTTAGTTCCCTGGGAACTGACATCAAAAAAATTGGTGGCAGGCCGAGTTGCTGTTGGTTCAACCTCAAATGTCTGAACCAAGGCTCAGCTACGTTTCCAACAGTTGGCATGACGGCGTTTGGCCTGACGAGCAGTGGGAATCCCCCAAGGCCACCCCACATATGGATGGGCCTATTTGGTTGGGAATGAGTTTGGAACGCCCAACCCACCCATGCTCGGTCGCTGGGCCATTTGTTCAGTCAGTGGCATTGCATCAGGCGCAACACCCCGATTTGCCAGCAGGAAGCTTTGAAACCTCATCAATGGTGTCCAATGCTATTACCTGCCCATCAGGGGTGATGTCCAATGGATTTGGGAGGGGGGAGATTTTTTTGATTGTCATGTTAACTAAATCACAACCATCAGGCATTCCAACTAATAGATTGGTCTTCATACCTTTTTGACCATTTAAAA